>JAWNNV010001268.1:0-244875 GCA_035044485.1 Scaptomyza reducta | reverse complement strand
CTTCAAGTGTGGCCCTCGCCATACTTAAGTGCATTGAGTGTGTGTGTGTGCGAGTGTTTGTGTACGGGTGTACGGGTGTGTGTGTGTTGATTGTGCTTCTCTTATTCTAAATTAAGATGTTTGTGCAAATTAATTGGTCGCTGGCATCATTATTACAAAAGCGACAAACAATTAGCCTAGATTTGTGCCCAACAACAACAACGGCGACGGCGATTGAGACGAAAGATAGTGTGACCGAATGCCATCATCACACATTATAGTATAGTAGTGTGTGTGTGTGGCGCCAATCTGTGCAGCTGTGCAGTGCAATTCTTCGCTTCGTCTTGCTCTTCGATTGCTTTCTTGGTTGCATTCCTTTTCCATTTGTCGCAACGCAGGCAATTAAATGTGGATGCCATTCACTGATTGAAATGAATTGATCCACACACACACACACACATAGTAGTGCGTTGCGTGTGCCACATGAGGCACAATGTTGTGGTCATTTGTTATTGTATTTTGTTCCTCACATTTTAATTGATTCGTTTTTCGTTTTTTAAATGAATGCAAAACTCGGCAACTCTGCTTCTTCTTCTTCTTCATGTTGTGCACTTACCCATCCAGCCGTTCCAGTTACGCCCATCGGCAACATTCGGAGCGCCGAGCAGCGCCCAAAGCAGCCATGCGGCTGCCAGGGGCTGCATTAGCCAAGACATCGCCTTCTGTCTTCGGATTCTTCGGCACTTGAATCTTCTGTCGCGGATTCGATTCTCCTCTGAATCTGCTCGCTTTCACTCGCTTGCAACAGCGATGCTGTGGTTCAGTTGCTGTCGCTGTTGTTGCAACTGCAAAGGATTTCAGTCTATTTAGCAGCAGTTGCAACAACAGCGGCGCTTGCCACACACACAAAAACTCTTGGAGTGTTCGCGACCAAATAAAACACACAGCCAAAAAAGAAGGAACAATTGTTGAACAAATGTTGACGCTGCCCCCCCACCCTCCCTCTCAGGCCGCTAAGCGCGCGACGCAAAAGTTGCCCCCCGTGGCGGTTGAAAGCAGCAAATAAAACTCACAGCGGGGCATGGATGGCACCGGACAGTGGAGATGTTTCCGCTAGCCAAAGTCAAAGCATTAACACCCACCACAAACAAACAAACAAACAAACAAACACACAAACACACACACACGCAGACACACACACACGCAGACATACACTCGCGCACAAAGGGATACTTTAGGAAGCATTTCCGTAACAAATGAATGCAATGAAGAGACTGTCCCCGCCAACACCCCGCCCCATCCGCAACCGCCATCACCCAGCAACACCACACACTTCCGCCTTTGTTTATGCGTGTGGGTGTAAAAGGGCAAACAGCAAAACCGACAAAGGACACACACTGACTTCAACAGAAAGTGCCAAGCGAAGAGAGAGACAGAGACAGAGAGAGTGTGTGAGAGAGACGGGAAACAGCAATTGGAGCACATTAAAAATTGCTTAATTTTAAATAACGCAATATTTTCATAAGCCCAACAACACAATAGGCCCAAATACATGGCTGAAAACGCGGAGAATTGACGAAAAGGAAAACCAAATTCATGCCTCACGCTTTGTGGCAAGCCAGCAAATAGCAAATAGCAAATAGCAAATAGCAAATAGCATAGAGCTAAGAGCGCGCCTCATCAGCATTCAATTGTTCTCAATTGTTGTCGACAGTCGCATCAAAATTTAAAATTTCATTCTATTTGACGGTTTTTCATTTTTCGTTGTGTCTAATATGTGCTGAGTGGTGGAAGGGGTGTGTAAGGTGGGGGAAAGAGAAATAGGTAGGGGCAGACCAAATGTTTAAGGCTAAGCTAAGCCAGAAAGTATCTAAGCTCAAAGCATTCTCGGCGAAATGAGTTTTCTAATCAAGTTCATTGCTAATTGAATGTCTAAATATGTTATTCCAAGATATATCCAATAAAATAGTTAAGAAATCCAAAGGAATAACGATAGATTCAAAGATATATCCAATAAAATAGTTAAGAAATCCAAAGGAATAACGAAGGATTCAAAGATATTTCCACAAATATAGTTAAGAACTCCGAAGGAATAACGAAAGATTCAAAGATATATCCAATAAAATAGTTAAGAACGCAGAAGTAATAACGAAAGATTCAAATATATATCCAAAACAAATACTTAAGAACTTCAAATGAATAACGAATGATTCAAGATATATCCAATAAAATAGTTAAGAACTCCGAAGGAATAACGAAAGATTCCAAGATATATCCAATAAAATAGTTAAGAACTCAGGAGCTCAGGAGCGATAACGAAAGATTCAAAGATATATCCACAAAAATAGTTAAGAACTCAGGAGCGATATCAATGGATTCAAAGATATATTCAAAACAAATACTTAAAAACTCCGAAGGAATAACGAAAGATTCAAATATATATCCAAAACAAATACTTAAGAACTTCAAATGAATAACGATAGATTCAAAGATATATCCAATAAAATAGTTAAGAACACAGAAGGAATAACGAAAGATTCAAGATATATTCAAAACAAATACTTAAGAACTCAGAAGGAATAACGAAAGATTCAAAGATATATCCAATAAAATAGTTAAGAACGCAGAAGTAATAACGAGAGATTCAAAGATATATCCAATAAAATAGTTAAGAACTCAGGAGCGATAACAATGGATTCAAAGATATATCCACAAAAATAGTTAAGAACTCCGAAGGAATAACAAAAGATTCAAGAAAATTATTGCAGAATGGTTTTTATTTCTCTTGCCAAACTCTTTTTCGAACATTTTTCGAAAACGCATTTCACCATTCTTTCGGAAAGATTATAGATTACCTGGTATAGAACTGGTGAAATGTGTTATAGACGATGTAACTAACGATTCACATTTCAATTCACTCAAAAGAAAGAATCGTAGCTCAAAAATGTTTTTAAGTTTTTTTATTCACGACTTTCTTGTGGAACTACAACTGAACAATTATGAACATGAATGAACATATGGCAAAATATGTTTACATAACGCTTTAAACTTGTTAACTGTCTCTCTCTCCCTCTATCTCTCCCTCTCTTTTGCTCTCTGCTACTACGCTACGCTAAATTGTGCAAATATTGCATAAAATTTCGCGCATAAATTACAACAAATTGCGCGAAAAAAATGAAAAAAAAAAAAAGAAAGAAAAATATTCCGATTTCATGTGGTGCTGTAATGAACTTGAACTTGAACACCCTAAGCCAAATGCTGCACCCCCTTGCCCAAACCCTTCAACCATATGTGTGTGTGGAGCTGCAAGGGGTACATACAGTAGAGTGTGGGGCAAGGAGGGGAGGGGAGAAGCAATTTGACCATCTGCGCTTTTCAAGAGTGCGAAAAAATGTCGAATGTTCGAATGCTTGAATATTGAATGCTTTTTTTTTGTTTTGTGTGTGACGTGAAAGGTTTGCTTGTTGTTGTTGTTGTTGTTGTTTGTGGTATCCGTATCTGTGAGATACGCGTAAAAGCTTTGTAGTTTATGCGGCTGTTGGCAAAATGCCTGCATATAACTTTATATATATATAAGTATATTTTTTCATACATTTAGCTTGTGCTTTTTTGTTGCTGTTGTTGAATTATTAAATGAGATACAACAAAAAGCTGTTGTTGCCTATGTTTCAATTAAGTTAACATTAAAGGAATGCTTTTAGTTTGCCCGGCCAACAACCAACAACCAACAAGCAGCAGCAACAAGCAGCAGCAGCAGCAACAATTGCAACCAAGGCAGCCAAGTTTTGGGTTACCCAACATGCTACGCATAATAATTGGCGAGTTGCAACACAATGGATGCTGCAACAGCAACAACAACAGTGAAGCCTAACCAAGTAAACACAACAGAATAGTTTTTTTTTTGGTTTTGGGGCGCCACTAATGAGTTAATTTAATACACACAAAAAAAAAGTGAGAGAGAGCGATTTAGTTTTAGGTTTCCAAAAATATGTATATTAATTTAATTTGTGTGCAACTTAAAACTAAATTTATTTTTTAATATAATCCGGCCAGAATCAAAAAGCTCAAAAAAGGTAAAATAATTGCATCAACTTTTTTTTTGTTTTTTTTTTTGTTTTTTTAGTTTAACGAAACAATGTTTTAATATCTGAAAGAGTTGGGAATTTTGGGCGAATTAATTTATGTTTTTCCTGTATTCAGAATGGTTAAGCAGATTGTCCTTTATGATATATGATCTATGACATATGATTTATGATTTATGATGTATGATTTATGATGTATGATATATGACATATGATTTATGATGTATGATCTATGATGTATGATGTCTGATGTCTGATGTATGATCTATGATATATGATATGTGAGAAATGACGTATGATGAATAAAATATGATGTACGATGTATGATCTATGAGCTATGATAAATGATGTATGATCTATGTTATATGTGATCTATAATGTATGATGTCTGATGTATGATCTATGATATATGATATGTGATAAATGATGTATGATGAATGAAATATGATGTACGATGTATGATCTATGATCTATGGTCTATGATATATGATGTATGATATATTTTATATGTGATCTATGATGTATGATGTCTGATGTATGATGCATGATCTATGATCCATGATCCATGATCCATGATCCATGATCCATGATATATGATATATGATAAATGATAAATGATAAATGATAAATGATGTATGATGTATGGTGTATGATATATGATGTATGATGTATGATGTATGATGTATGATGTATGATGTATGATGAATGAAGTATGAGGTATGATCTATGATCTATGATATATGATGTATGATCTATGTTATATGTGATGTGATATGATGTCTGATGTATGATATATAATATACATAATATAATATACATAATATATAATCTATGATATATGTTTTATGATCTATGATATATGATATATGATGTCTGATGTATGATCTAGGATCTAGGATCTATGGATAATCTGTTATCAAAGCACAACAAAAACAAAGCGAATGCTTCTACAGTTGTTTTCTTCTGTTCATTTTTGGCTTAGTGTATCTTAAAAAGTGTTCAATTTTCAAATTATTTTTGTATAAAACTTCTCAGTTTAACATCTGATCGTTCTCAAACCACATTTCAAACATTTCTATGTGAACTCCTAAGAATTCTCCAGGAACACTATTGTAGAGACTCTTAGGACAGTTAGTATGATAAAGTGGAAATGAGAACGATCCAAAATCGAATGCGAAGTTAGAAATCTCTGACAGTCTCAAAACAATCTTAGATCGTTTTCAAAAAACCCACAACACCTTAATTCATATTAAAAACCTTTCAACTGGGTTAGCTCAAAAACGCTTGAACTGGTTCCTTTGTGTTTTTTTTTTAATATGCAGCACGCACTGGAACCCCTTCCCCTCTGCACCACCACTCACCCCTTCTCGTTTTTATAGGCGCTTTTCATGCTGTTTCTCGAACAAAAAACAATATAAAACAAAAGTCGCCTTGCAAACTTTTGTGGCAAGTTGTTAATGATGCTGCTGCTGGTGTTGCATGCTGCCCCCGTTTGTGTGCATTTATGCATGAGCATATCTGATGTCTAAGTGAATATAATTTGTGTATAAAATATTAAAATGCCATCATTAAAACTCATCTAAGCATTTTCTAGTTAAGTTCACAATTTTCGCTCAGCTTAAGTCATTAAAATTAATGATGCATAATATATTTTCTCTCTCTCTCTCGCTCCCTCTCTCTCTCTGTATCTGAAAGCGCATTTAGGCAAATCTACTACCCCATCCCCACTCCGCCCCGCCGTTGCTCTAATGCTTTTTTGAGTCAACTTCAACGCTTTGCATTTGGCATTCCAAAAACAAAAACGAAGAAACTGCAACGTTTTCAGTACAGGAAAACGATCCTCGAGAAGAAACAAATATGCAATGAGAAACCCGAATTCAATTCAAAAGAAGCAAATGCTGCAAAAATGACAACAACAACAACAACAATTATGGTTAGCAGCTGCTCTTTGAGCAGGAATTTGTTTCTGTTTTTCGACGAAAATAGTTTTTGTTTAGGTTGTTTTTGGGCTTCGGCCATATTTGGGCCTGTTATTTATAAGATTTGTCACCCTCCCCAAGCAAAATATAAAGCAGAGAGTTTCATTGCTTTTGGTCTCGGCAATTTGTCAGGCTGCACAACTTTCGACACTAATTGTTGTTGTTGTTGTTGCTATTTGTATCTGTCAGATACACATGGATTGCAAGCGAAAGATACATGAGCTGCGATCAGTGCCAGAAACGTTTAACAGCATTCGGATATATACGATTTATTCGCTGGCTCAGCTGACTACAAGTATTTGGCTCTCACACACACACACAGAAGATTCGGTCTTCAATTCTTCTGCCGCCAACAACAACAACAACATCAGCTAACCGCTGAACAAACATTGGCAAACGATTTATAACTGTTTCACACACAGAGATTGAGAGATAGCAAAGATTCGTTTTTACAGCACGAAACGAAATGATCTGACAAGAAAAAATAAATACTGTTGACGTGTTTCAACACGCAAAGTACAACATATATATATATATAGTAGATATGAACGATTCTATATATCAAGCATTAAGCTGACTCTGTCTACGATTTCAAATCGGCAAACATTGTTTGAAATTTTTGATGCTTTCGCTTAACAAATTCGATGTCGAAATAAGCACATTTTTCAAATATTTTTTAAGTTTACTTTTGTAACTTGATAATTTTGTGTTTTTATCTTCATAAACTTTGAAATATAATATATCATGTTTTTAAGAAAACCTAATTTAGATTGTGGACTCAAAACAAAGCACAGTTAATGTTTGGATTCTTATGATAATTCAATCGAAAAGGGTTTTGAAAATCCTAATTGTGCTTTTTCTTGTCCTGAAACTTATTCTTTCTCTATGAGGAAAAGTCACTGTTCATACTAAGTAGCTTAGAAGCTTAAACAAAGCCAACTAATCAGTTAAGAAAACGAAAATTTTCACTCGAAAATGGAAAAAGAATTTCAAAAAACAATAATAAAATAAATGCCAAGATTTGAATATAACAAAACACACTTTTTTAAACTTTTCTAAACTTTCACACAGCCAAAAATTCGAAAAATATATCAAAACAAACTATCAGTTAAGAAAACGAAAATTTTCACTCGAAAATGGAAAAAGAATTTTAAACTTTTCTAAACCTTCACACAGCCAACATTTATTCTAGCAAAACTTCGAAAAATATTTCAAAACAAACTATTGAAAGGTTAAGAAGAATTTATTGAAGAAAACCAAAAAACAGTAAAAGAAAAAACACAATTTTCACAAATTTTGTTGCCACAATTTGCACACAAAGCAAAAAATCACACGAAAGTTTTTTTAAAACAATAACGATTCGATTCACTTCAATTTTCAAAAAAAAAAAAAAAAAACAATTGAAAAACTTTAAACAGATTGAAAGGATTGCTGGAAAATTTCAAAACTATGCATAGAGAAATGCCAAATCGTATTCAAAACTTTCAAAACTTTTCACACTGGACGCGAAACTAAATCAGATTGAAGAGAAAACGATCAAGGATTCGACGAAACACTCCAAGAGCTGTGCTGCAACACTTTTATTATTAGTTTTTTTCAATTTTCAAACACAATTTTTGGCAACTTGTTGTTCTTTGATGTGTTTATTTAGTTTGTGGCAAGTTGCTTTTTGTACACAATTCATTTTTGACTTACTCAAAAAACACGAAAAAAAAAGCAAAACTGTTTTTCTGGCTGGAAATTTTTGCGTACAACAAAAATTTGTCCAAAAAAAAAGGGTTTTGAAAATTTGCGAAAAAAAAATTATGGAATACAGTTAGCTAGCTGCTGAGTGGTTTTGCACACGCGCCACAGTCCGGTCCGAGCTGGAGTCAACCAAGTCAGTAAGTCAGCTAGTCAAGAATCAAGTCAGAGTCACAAAAGTCGCTGCACAAACGTAACGCACACGCAAACGCTTCAATTTGAACTGACGCGCCAGCGTTGCAGTCAGCGCCGGCATTGACTCGCCCAGCGCCCCAAGCAGCCCAAGCATTAGCAGCAGCAGCAGCAGCAGCCTAAGCGTCAAAGCAGCAGTCGTCGGGCGAAGGCATACAAACACGAACGAACGAACGAACGAACGAGCGAGCGAACGAGCGAACGCACGAATGAACGATGTTGATGTTGACGAGCCGAAGCAAGCGACGCAGCCGAGCCGATAACGCAAACGAATGAAGACGCACACAGCGGCACTCGGCTACGTGTTCGGCCCTGTGCACGAGATTTTCGGGTTCGGGTTCGGGCTGACAACGATGCTTGGCTGGGCACAGCCAACCAGCTTGCATTGCTTAGCAACATAAGCGCAGGGCTTAACTAACAGTAGTATGTTGCTAACATTGAGCACTGCTGTTAGTGGGCTGCTGTTGTTGTTGTTGGCTGGGCACAGAGCCAACCAGCTTGCATTGCTTAGCAACATAAGCGCAGGGCTTAACTAACAGTAGTATGTTGCTAACATTGAGCACTGCTGTTAGTGGGCTGCTGTTGTTGTTGTTGGTAACAGCAACATGTTGCTCACGTGTGTGTGTTGCGCTTGCGCCAAGCATTAAGCATAACCCTAACCCATCAAACAACAGCAACAACAACAACAACAACTAGCAACATACACAACAAACAGCAAAAGCGGAAGTTGCGCGCTTTTTATTAGCATTTCGTTTTACCCTTTTGCCGAATGGACATTTGGCTCGTAACGTTCAGGTGGGCGCTGTCTAAGGACCAAGGATATGGCTTGCTTGAACAGTTTAATCTGAACACAATGTCTTGGTATTACTATTACTGTTATTATCCAACTTGAGTTAGGGTATTCAATGTTCACCATTCGTTGTTGGTTTTTTTTCTTTGCCATTTTCGTTATTATTATTATTCGCAAGACCTTATCAGACATGCATAACTCCCCGGTATGTCTGTGTGTGTGTGGGTGGGTGTATGGGTGGCTGTGTGTGGGTGTTAAGGGGTGGTGTGGGGGGGGGGGGGGTTCTGCTTTTTTGTGGCTTACATTGTTTGGCTGTTTTGATTTTGAACAACACTTGCTGCTGCTTTTTGTTGCTGTTGCACTCGTTGCCTTAATTTCAACACGCTCTTCTTCTTCTGTTTGTGTGTGTGTGTGTGTTTTTTTTGTGGTTGTTTTAAGTGTGAAAAGAAAAGCGCTGGCTAGCAAATTCAATTTGCATATGTGGTCCCCCAGAGTCTAACACTGTACGTGTGTGTGTGTGTGTGTGTGGGTGTGGGTGTGTGTTTGTTGTGTCTCCAACTCTTAGCCAAAGTCAAATCGTTAGCCATTTAACGCTGAGCGTAGAGTGAAACTGTTAATTGACTGCTTGAGTGTATAAGCAAGGAGGAAGGGGTGGGGAAGGGTGGAGGGATGGGTGGCAACGGTTTAGTGGGCCAAAAGTGCAAGTGGAAAAACAAAACAGAAAAACCCGAAAAAAAAAACAGAATCGATGCCAAACAAAATAATATTATGAAGCAATTAGGCGGAAGAGAAGCTTGCAACTGCCGCAAAACTCGCAACAATGTGCAACAACAGAGCCACAGAACAAATAAGCTGCAACAAAAATAGCTGTTTATTGACCAATTCCCCCACACCAGCACCCCAGCCGCCCATTCCAACCACTTCAACTTAATTCTTTGCTCGAATAAAAGCGAAATTTTGTTGAATATAAAATTCATATTCATATACGAAGTGCCCTTGTTGTGCTTGTGTGTGTGTGTGTGCGTGTGTGTGTGTGTGTGTGTGCTTACATAATAATTAAAATTTAGCGGCATTCAAGTGGACCAACAACAATAACAATAACGAATGTTGCAACACTTTCGAAATAGCAACAATGAGAACCACAAAACAGTTTCGAATTTCACAACACTGCGCAACAACGAAAAGAGGCAAGAAGAAGAGACAGAGTGTGTGAAATACATTGAGAACTCTTTATGAAATCAAAATGTATCCAAAAAATAACACATAAACCTTAACAGTTTGATCAAAAGATCTGTATTGATTGCTTCCACGATGCCCACAAATGTGTATAAGCAAATGTGTATAAGCAAATGTATATAAGAAAATGTGTATAAGCAAATGTATATAGGCAAATGTGTATAAGCAAATGTGTATAAGCAAATGTGTATAAGCAAAATGCCTGCGAAAAGTATCTAAGAATGAGAAGTCCGATAAATAGATATGGAAATATATGAATGGTAAGGCATTTGTTAATAATGTGTATAAGCAAATGTGTATAAGCAAATGTGTATAAGCAAATGTGTATAAGCAAATGTGTATAAGCAAAAATGCCTGCGAAAAGTAAGAATGAGAAGTCCGATAAATAGCTGTGGAAATATATGATATGGTAAGGCATTTGTTAATATTCTTGATAGATTTATTCGAAGTGTAATCGATTTGCGAACGAATACCCTACATTTCGAATACCTTATAAGGTTGTGTGAATCAGTTTGTGAATCAGTTTTGGAATCACTTTGGTCTTGATTCGCATTCCTGGGATGCCAACAACAAAGCAAAAATGGCAATGCCAACACGATAACATCTGCATCAATTAAAAGTTGAGTTAATCGAAACGAGATTCGCTTGATTCAGATTCAAACAATTTTTGAACGAACAAATCGTATTCAGACTGAAACTTCTGAAACTTGATCCCCGAACGTAGGGATTGAATAATTCCCTCAAACTGCTTTTCGAATTGAAGTTTTTAGTTATTGAAACCTTTAGTTTAAGGTTCATGAAGCAGGGAAAACTTGGTTAGGTTAGTTTGGAATGTTTGGAATGGAATAAAATGGCGTCATTAATATATATATATATGAATATTTATCTTTCTTAAATATTAGAAATCAGTGTGTTAACGTAGGGATTGAATAATTCCCTCAAACTGCTTTTCGAATTGAAGTTTTTAGTTCTTAAAAGTAGGGAAAACTTGGTTAGTATAGTTTGGAATGTTTGGAATGGAATAAAATGGCGTCATTAATATATATTTATATGAATATTAATCTGTCTTAAATATAAGAAATCAGTGTGTTAATCAGTTGAAGGTTTGCTTATCACTTTTCAGTTGAAGTTGCAGTTCCAGTTTTTAGTTCATTTCACTTTCCCCATGCCACAAATGAAAGCTTCAACAGCAACAGCAACAACAAGAACAAGTCAAGTGGCGAAAATTCATTAAATTTACAAGGACACAACTTTGGACAGCGTTGGACACGACTCGACTGTGCGTATGTGTGTGTGTTAGTGTGCGTGTGTGTGTGAGTCTTTTTTGTGACCTCTGACATTGCATTTAATCTCGTTGACAGCACTTAACACGCCCCCGAGTAGTAAAGGCGGCAACGCTACTACACTTCACAGCCATAGCGAAGGAGTGAGTGCGAGAGAGAGAGAGAGTGGGAGAGACGTAAGGGTGGGGGGGAATATGAGCGTTTGGTACTTGTTGTTGTTGTTGTGGAGACTGCATGGCGGATTATTTAAGTTTATAATACGCTTAGGGGTAATTTTAATCTGTTGCAAATTGTTTTTGTCTCTTGCCCCGCACCGTTGCAAGCAATCGACCATGCCAAGTGCGAGAGGGAGAGGGTGAGGAAGGGTGTGAGGGGGGGGGGGGGGGGGGTAGCTTTGGCAAACCATCGAAAAATCAGGATTCATAAAACATCTTTTTGCATTGCCCCAGTTGCTGCTGCTGTTCGTGTTATATTTTTTGTTCTGTTAATTTTGTTGTTTGTTGTTGTTGTTGTTGTGGCATATTTCATATATATTGTAATCCACATGTGTGCGGTGGGTAGCCGAGAGGGGGAGTGTGGGGGGATGGGGAGGAACCACTGTGTGGTTATGATTTGAATTTTGGTTTCGTTGCTGCTTCTGCTGTTTCATTAGGCAGAGTGGGCGTGACTCTCGCCCCCCCACCCCCCTCCCTCACGCCTTCCCCCCTTTGGGGAGCAATAGTAATTTCACTTTTTGGAATAGGTTTCCATTTGTTGTTTGTTCGTTGTTGCTTTTGCAATTTACGCAGCGATTGCTTTGGAGGAGGTTCAGGGTCATAACTGTGCAAAATTTCAAGTTTTCAAGCATTTTTGTTCCACTTCCATTTTTGGGTTGTAACAAATGGCAATGTGGAACGGGAAGTGAGAAGGTGAAAAAGGGAATTTTTAACATTATTAAAGAAACAGTGAAACAGTGAAATCGAAACATTCACTTAACAGCCTGAAACGGTGGAATTGGAACACATTTCATCCGCCTTTTAAATGTTACGTTTCGTTCATTTCCAATGTTCCAAGGCATACGAAATCATTGACGGAACGTTTGGAATTGGAACAACGTTGAAACTGCACGTTCAAGTACATAGAAAGCACATAATGTGCTTAATCAACTGTGCGCTTGTTTCAATTCCAATGTTCCACTCACAAATCATGAAAAACATGCTTAAAATGAATGAAATGTGTTCTTAAAACCGAAACAGCGGAAATGAGACAGCGGAAATGAGACACTGGAAATGAATGTGAAGAATGTGAAAGAAATTCACGAGAAAAGTCAAAATTGTTGAAACTTGTAATATTGTTGAAAGAAATAGTTCATAAATTCTGCGTTACACGATAGTTCTAACAATTTTGAGGCACAGATCATTTAGCATTATGGCTAATAATAAATAGTTGCCATTGAAGCGGCACGAACCAAAAATGCATGGCCATTAACGTGGTCTAGTATATAGTTGTGTAATGTATTGAACTTATGCGAAACATTTTCAAATAGCTCAATCAACATTTTCGATATATTGTATTCGATGAATCAAACGGCACGTGGCCCCAATTTTTTTTGATTCTTCTGCTAGCTAATGAGATCAGCGATCGATGCTGACATCACATACACGAAACGAAAAGTGGCAAATATTCAAAAGAAAAAAAGAAAAAAGAAAAGCTACTTAAGACCAAAGAGAAAATAATCAAAATTGATGGCACAATTATAAGTAAAAAGATTTAAAAAACGAAATAAAATGCAAAACTATTAACTTACCCTGTGGCACTGGCACTGGCTCGGGCGTTGGATCTGGCTGTGGATCTGGCTGTGGCTGTGGTTGGGGCTCCGGCTCGGGCTCGGACTCGGGACAGCCAGCCTCGTCGGTTTGATCGCTGCACTGGACGTCGCCATCGCAGCGCATGTACAGAGGCAAGCAGCGATCGTCGCACTTGAACTCCTCAATGTTGCAAACTAAGTAAGGCAAAAAGCGCAAAGCAAAACGAATGCAAAGAAAAAGAACACAAGAAAACATATTCATTTAACATAGCTTGAATTGAAAACAAAAACACAAAAGAAAATAATTAAATCATATGCGTATGATGGGCAATATCTGATCTCAATTGGCTGATGATTCGAATTTGTTTTTGAGAGAGCGAGAGAGAGAGATGAGAGATAGAGCGATTGGAGTTTGGATCATTACCCAGGGTTTCGTCGGGGCAATCCTCCTCGTCTTCGCCATTGGGGCAATTGCTTTGGCCGTCGCATTTCATGACGTCACAGACGCGAGTGTTGCTGCGGTAACAGAAGAATGTTGAATCGCCGCGACATTCGGGCTCTTCCTCGCCGGAGCCGACATCTTCGTCGGGTGTTTCAGTCGGTTCAGGTGCTCTCGGATCTAAGTTGTGTGCGTGTGTGTGTGCGTGTGTGTGTGTATATATAAAAGTTAACATTTAAATTATAAACTTAAGAGGGAAACATAGAGTACAACACTTAGACATGTCATCAGACAGAGGGACAATGAAAGTAGCGAGAACGAGAACAGAATGGAACGAGTGGAAAATAGCGAGAGAGAGAGAGAGCGAGAGCCACATGCAACAGTTCCGATCAAATCGATATCAATCCGGATTCAAAAGGTTTCTAGATAAACGGATGCGTATGCGATTGATTCAGATTCGGATAAGTTGCATTATGTTGTGAAATGGATGAAATCACAGTCACAACAACGGATTGTTAAGCTTAAAGCTGTTAAGGTTTAGCTTTGTGTGTGTGTGTGTGTGTTGGGGTTAGTGAGCTTGTGTGTGTGTGTGCTTCTTCAATAGTATGGCATTTAACCCGACTATTCCAACCAATTAACTAACTAAACAACAGACTGTGTATGTGTATGTGTGTTTGTGTGTTTGTGTGTTTGTGTGAGTGTAGGAGTTGAAGAGAGTGAAGAAAACAAACCGCACACCTTCACACACTAGATTCGCGCCCTCTCCGGTACAGTTCTGGCCAGCGCTTTGGGCACGTGCCTTGCACATGCCAGCATTCTCGTCGGAGCCATCGTCACAGTCGTCGCGATCGTTGCAGATATCGTAACAGAATATATTCGAGACGGAGCCACTGTCGCAGTGGAAGTAGACGTCGTTACCGTTGCACTGATCCAGGTTCGGCGGTACTCCGCTATCGGTTGGCAATTTCCGATTGCGATTGCGACCCTCGCACAGATCGGCACTCTCGTCGGAGGCGTCGTCACAGTCGGCGCGACCATTGCAGATGTTATAGCAGGGTGTGCTCAACTTATCGCCACTATCGCATTGGAACTCATCGTCGTCCGATTCGCAATCGGTGGTGTTGTTCACATTGTTCAGATTGTTCAGATCGGGATGACGTTCGCACAACTCCGGATCCTCATCGGAACCGTCTTCGCAGTTGTTAATGCCATTGCAAATTTCATAGCAATAGATCTTATAGGGACTACCGCTAATGCACTTGAAGTGGTAATAGGGTGATATGCACTCATCTACATCCTCTTCTTCGTCATCACCCACTACATCTTCCCCATCTTCATTGTCGTCCAAATCGCCAAGATCTACACCATTTACATCATCACTTAGCCTTTCCGTGGGCCTTGGAATCGCTGCATAGGGATTGGGAGAATAACGCTGCTGCTGGCGACGCTGGCACATCTCCACGTTCTCGTCGGAGCCATCGTAGCAGTCGGGCTCCTGGTTGCACGTACTCGAACAGGGAACACTCACGATCACGCCGCTCGCACAGACGAACTCATCATTGTCGAATTCGCTCGGATTGTTGCACTGGTTATCTGCGTTTAACCGTTTAAAAGTGTATATGTGTGTGTGTGTGTGTGTGTGTAGGTGTGTTGAAATGAGTGTGTGTGTGTGTAAGTATAGTTGTGCATTTTGCAAGTATTTCTTTTTTATTTACAAAGAGTGATAGAGATATTCGCTACTTGGAAAAGTTTTTGTTTTTTTGTATTTAATTTTTTCAAGGCAGATAAGCTTACAACGAAAATGTACAGTTATGGCGCTTTTTTGTGCGTTGTCCAACACCAACATCCAGTAATATATAGTACTGCATATTACTTAAATGTCGAACACCAAAAGCAGCCATATCGACTTTTTAGAGCGGGTAACGGGAGGGTCATCAAATCTCCTTCTTTCTTTTTTTGCTTATATTTTCTGGTTGACTTACCCGAGATTAGGCTGAACGAGAAATTTTCGTCGAGGGTGGCACTCTGATTGCCAATGCGATGATAGGTCTTCAGCTGATTTCGCAGCTTCTCCTCGAAATTCATAATATTCGTCTCCAGATTGACAATCACAAAGCTCTTGTACTGATCGTTTGTCGGCCTGGGCAAAATTGGGTAAAGAGATCAAGTGAGTAAGCATCGGTTGCTTGCGAGTTGTCACATGTTTTGTGCATCACGAGTGTGCAACGTTTAGATTCTGATTGAAAGCACAAAGGATGAACACATTCTAAAGCTCGTACGAAACATATAAACAGAATAACAACTTTTCGAAAGAGTTCCACAGTAAAACCCACCTATGGTTATCCTTTTCAAAATATAAGATAATGATGTTGAAGGTTAAACAGAAACATAATAACAACTTTCGAAAGGGTTCCACAGTAAAACCCACCTATGGTTATCCTTTTCAAAATATAAGATAATGATGTTGAAGGTTAAACAGAAACAGAATAACAACTTTTCGAAAGAGGTCCACCTATGTAAAACCCACCTATGGTTATCCTTTTCAAAATGTAAGATAATGATGTTGAAAGTTAAACAGAAACAGAATAACAACTTTTCGAAAACCCACCTATGGTTATCCTTTTCAAAATATAAGATAATGATGTTGAAGGTTAAACAGAAACATAATAACAACTTTCGAAAGAGTTCCACAGTAAAACCCACCTATGGTTATCCTTTCCTTTTATAAGATAATGATGTTAAGAGTTAGAAGCAGGACATCGTGTGTGGACTTTTCTAGACACACTACTAAACTTCCTTATGCCACAAAAGGAGTAGATAAACCATTTTTTGTCCCCGTCAACAAAGAGTTGAACTGTCTTGATAGTTGACTTACCCGACCTTCAGCAGAGTGCTGCGTAGATCAACGTCATCGTCATCGCCCTCGTAGCTGCGCCGGAAGAGTTCATGCAGACCCGAGTTGATCTCATCGGTTAGATTGAGGAACAGTTCGCTCTGTTTATCGTTGTACTCAATCTGATACGGCTCATTCACGGTGAACTGTGTGCGATCTAAGCAAAATGATGATTCAATAACTTCAACTTCCATTTAACATTTGGCATTCGCATTCGGAGCACAACTTACAGAGTAAAGTTTCCAGACCATCGTTGCCGGAGCCGACTTCGTTCTCATAATCGTCGGATGCACGTTTGTGGGGCAAGGCACGGCGTTGCTGCTGCCTCTTGGCTGACAGCTTCTTCAGAGCCGGCTTCTTGGCACGCTTCTGCCTGTGATGCTGGACATCGTTCGCTTTGGCATTGCCGTTCCCGTTCCCGTTGCCAAAGAATCGGGTAAGTTCGCGACGCACTCGTCGCACGCCTTGATGGAACCAGTTACCCTCGACAGCCGAATCGTCCATCAAAGGCGCATAGATGTCAGAGCCCGTAAAGGGTGTCTGATCCTCCAGCTCGAAGAACATGTTGTCGTTGTCGTTGTCAATGTCGATACTTGAGATTTGCTGCAAGCACAAATAAACAAAGAATAAGTTTTCAACTTGCAACACAGCACCATGGAATTGCCAATGATTTGCTTACTTTTAATTAGTTTTGGTTGTTAGTGCAACAGAATTGAATTTGTTGAGTGCAGAAGACACCAACGTTTCGACTTAAAGTTTATGACATTTGCACATGCGGAAATAAAATATGTTTGTAAAAAAAAAATTTAACAAGATTTTCATTCAGTTAACTTTTTACTCGGTTTTGACACGCAATTTAAATTATTCGCAACGAAGAAAGTTTTTATTTTTGTTTCATATTATTAATTAAGATTAAAAAAAAAAATACTGCTGTGACCAAATATATATTCAACTGTAAAATTATTTTATCACAATAAAGAGAAAATTTTATTGTTGTTTCATACTATTATTACCAGAACAATTAAAAAAAAAAAAAAAAAATACTGCTTTGAGCAAATAAATATTCAATTGTAAATTGCTTTTATCACAATAAATATGAAATTTTATTGTTGTTTCATACTATTTTTACCAGAAAAATTTAAAAAAAATATATAAAAAAAATACTGCAGTAAAAGGGCTTCCTGCTATTATCGAAATGCTTTCAAAAGGAAATTTTTATTGTTGTTTCATACTATTTTATACAAGACAAAAATCAAAAAAAGGAACAACTGTTTAAAATAACCGGATTTTCATTCAGTTAACTGTGCCCGAAAAAAATTTTTATTTTTGTTTAATACTATTTTAGACCAGAGAAATTAAAAAAAAAAAAAACAAATATTGCTGTGACCAAATAAATATTGAATTATAAAATGGCTTCCTGCGTTTATCACAATACTTCAAAAATGACTTTGAATTGTTTTTTCATACTATTTTATACTACAAAAAAAAAACGTATTAACTGTATAAAACAAGATTTTAATTCAGGTAATTATTTACTCAGTTTTGACACGCAATTTTAATTATACGCAACGAAGAAAGTTTTTATTTTTGTTTGCTTATTATTAATTAAGATTTACAAAAAAAAAAATACTGCCTTGACCAAATATATATTCAATTGTAAAATTCTTTCATCACAATAAAGAGGAAATTTTATTGTTGTTTCATACTATTTTTACCAGACAAATTAAAAAAATAAAAATAAATACTGCTTTGAGCAAATAAATATTCAATTATAAAATGCTTTTATCACAATAAATATGAAATTTCATTGTTGTTTCATACTATTTTTACCAGAAAAATTAAAAAAAAAAATATAAAAAAATACTGCAGTAAAAGGGCTTCCTGCTATTATCGAAATGCTTTCAAAAGGAAATTTTTATTGTTGTTTCATACTATTTTATACAAGACAAAAATCAAAAAAAGGAACAACTGTTTAAAATAACCGGATTTTCATTCAGTTAACTGTGCCCGAAAAAAATTTTTATTTTTGTTTAATACTATTTTAGACCAGAGAAATTTAAAAATAAAAAAAAAATATTGCTGTGACCAAATAAATATTCAATTATAAAATGGCTTCCTGCGTTTATCACAATACTTCAAAAATGAATTTGTATTGTTTTTTAATACTATTTTATACTACAAAAAAAAAAACGTATTAACTGTATAAAACAAGATTTTAATTAAGGTAATTATTTACTCAGTTTTGACACGCAATTTTAATTATACGCAACGAAGAAAGTTTTTATTTTTGTTTGCTTATTATTAATTAAGATTTACAAAAAAAAAATACTGCCTTGACCAAATATATATTCAATTGTAAAATTCTTTCATCACAATAAAGAGGAAATTTTATTGTTGTTTCATACTATTTTTACCAGACAAATTAAAAAAAAAAAAATAAATACTGCTTTGAGCAAATAAATATTCAATTATAAAATGCTTTTATCACAATAAATATGAAATTTCATTGTTGTTTCATACTATTTTTACCAGAAAAATTAAAAAAAAATATATAAAAAAAATACTGCAGTAAAAGGGCTTCCTGCTATTATCGAAATGCTTTCAAAAGGAAATTTTTATTGTTGTTTCATACTATTTTATACAAGACAAAAATCAAAAAAAGGAACAACTGTTTAAAATAACCGGATTTTCATTCAGTTAACTGTGCCCGAAAAAAATTTTTATTTTTGTTTAATACTATTTTAGACCAGAGAAATTTAAAAATAAAAAAAAAATATTGCTGTGACCAAATAAATATTCAATTATAAAATGGCTTCCTGCGTTTATCACAATACTTCAAAAATGAATTTGTATTGTTTTTTAATACTATTTTATACTACAAAAAAAATAAAAAATAAAATTTGTTTGACTATATAAAACAAGATTTGCATTCTGGTAATTATTTACTCAGTTTTGACACGCAATTTAAATTATTCGCAAGTGTGCCCGAAGAAATTTTTTTTTTTTTTTCATACTAATTTATACTAGACAAATTAAAAAAAAAAAACAAAAAAAAAATGCTATAAATATAAAGCTCGTGTAAAAGCGGCTGCTGCTATTATCAAAATACTTTAAAATGATGAAAATTGTATAGCGGCAGTTTTTTTACCCCATCGGGAATGTAGAAAAAAATAATTTATTTGCCTCAATGCAACACCACAACTAATCATAAGCTTTGAAAGCTTTCACACTCTTCTGAGGTTATGTTCCATGCTAAGTGCACAGATACACAGTTGTGCAAGCACTGTACGGCCCGTGAAAGCTTTTCAACACAGCAACGCGCGCTGTTAAGCTCAATAGCAACAGCTCACTGCTACGGTACTCGCCTCGCGGTGACTTACAGTGTGGTGGGTTTCGCTCTATTCAAACGTTTGTATAACGTACAACACATTTATTTTGGGTGTACAAAACTATTTTTTAGAACTTGAAAATTGTAATAAAGTACAATTTCGGAAATGGATATGGAAGCAACCATCCTGTCCGTAAAAAAAAAGTTCTCCAATTTGCAAAAATATATTAAAAAATATTAAAAATGGTAATATTTTGTACAGCGAATTTAAAAAAAATATATATATGATGTTAGTTTGTATAATGGAACACAACACATTTGTGTTTGTACAAAACTTTTCTTACAACTTAGCATTCGCGAAAAAGAAAAAAAAAAGAAAGTATATTTCGTTTCGCCTAACGTTCAAACGAACCTTGGCAGCAATCCCAACAGTTTCTTTGCAAATAAAAAAAAAACATTATAATTTGTTTGGAGTTTCGCTTTAGCCGACACAATAAATATTTTCTTGACCAGAATGTGAATATTCTTATGATCTGGTAAGCTTCTTCATTTTGTTAACGAGGCTCGTATAAAATGGCACAAAAAAAAAAACACACAATTATATATTTAAAAAAAAATAAATTTGCCGAATAACAAGAGCAAAATCAGTATGTGGCCAAAATTTGTATGGCTAAATAATATCATATAAAAATATATATAAAGATTATATATATATAAAAAAAAATATATATGTATATAAATGTCAGAAAAAAAAATATATAAAAAAATATATAAAAAAAATTATATAAAAAAAAAATAAATAAAAAATAGATATATATATATAAATAACAGGTGCATAATGCATAAGTGGCCAAAAAGTTCCCGTATAACCATAATCGCGTTGAAAGCATTGCCACAAAGTTCCCACACTAGGTTATACTTGTTGAGTTGTCATAAAGACGAACTGGAGTTGCTTGGCTGGAAATACCGAACCCATAGCTCCAAAGCTAGAACTGCTTGTGAATTACAAGTAGACAAAGTGTTAAAAAGTTTGCTGGCTAATTTTCTATTGCATACCTTGCGGAGTTGTTTTAATGATTGTGTGCAAATAAAATGCAATTCGATGTAAAGGGGGAATAGCTATGACATTCGCGTTGTATTCGGGTGTTCGCTGGCAAGAATCCTGTGGCTTCCGTTTGATAACGAAACCTCTTTTATTTTGGGTCAATAGACGAAATGTGCCTAACAAAAGATCCAAGGATGGAAGTAACGAAGTATTATTATAATTGGAAGTGAACGAGTATTTTTCTCGAATTTACTTGAATCTGGTGTTAAACCATAGTTAATGTTTGACGAAAGTTTGAACTTTTTTGTGTGTGTGATTTCCTTACATCTTGTTATTGTTGACTGATAATAAATATGAATTATTTGTTGGCTTTGCCTTAGTTTGTTCTTGAGAAACTCAATTCAAGACTTGAACTTCTATCGAAAGCCTCTACGCAATGAGTACTTCAATCGAATGCAATTCTTTCTCGCTTCTACTCCGATCTCTATTGCTCTTCGTTAGCCTAACTGTATCGCAGTCGGCATTCAGAAACTTTCGATTTCATTATTTGAATTTGATTGCAATTTAGTTTCGTTCTGTTTCTGTTTTGTGTTGCATTTTGAATACGTTCCAAGTGACCCATATAGCGTTTGAAATATGTATTTTTCTTTCTGATCAATTTATGGCTGTCTGACTTGCAACTTACGGGGGGGAAGGGTGGTGTGTGGAAGCGTGTCTATTTATACGCGAGCAATTGATTTCAAGTGTCAATGTTTTGTTTTTATGACCATTTACTTAACGCATTGATTTTGGTTTTATCTTCGATTTTTCGCTTCGTCCCGCTACCCATCTCAAGTACCACTATATACGTCATATATCAATCGATCTTTGATAGTTGTTCGAATATGTTTCTTTCATTCTCTCACTTTTCGGTTTAGCTACAAAATACATAAGCAATAACTTCTTTAATACTATTATAACTATTACTATCGCTTAAGAAATCTTTTTTTTTTATTACTCTACATTCTTTTCCTTTCTTTTCTTTTGTTCTTTACGTATGTTTAAGTATCTTCACCTATATCTTTTATCTATGTGCTTTGCACTTTGGGGCCTGAGAATTTCTTCTGTTTTTTTTATTTTTATATTAAATGTGGGCCAAATGTGCATTGAGCAGCGAGTACCCCCCCTGCACTTCCCTCTTCTTGCACACACAACGCATTGATAAACGCTGATAAGGTTACAAAACGATAATGCGTAGCTTGTCGAGCGGAAAGGAGGGAAGTCGGTAATGTTTTTTGTTCAAGTTCTACAAAAACCAAATATGTATGTTCATAAACATATGTACGTATGTATGTGTATATGTATAACGGAAATGCAGCATTTGAAATTCTGCTGAAATTTCATCAATCAAAAATCGAACCAAACAATTTTTATTCGTTTATAAACAACAAAACAAACTTTAAGTAACAACAACCACAACAAAGTTGAACAAACTTTTCTCAGTGTGTGTGCCTTTCGCTTCTGTTGTTGTTGTTGTTGTTGCTGTTGTTATTGTTGTCATTATTTTTTTTGGCTGATGCCTTTGAACATTGTCTGCGCTGCGTCTGCGACATTGTCTGGAACCCCGAAAGACAAGAACAGGCACAAAACATCGAACGAGTCTACAAATGTACGTGTTGTACTTATGGGTTCTTGGGGCCTGGCCATATCGATAACAGTGAGGGCTGGGTGGGCCTGTGATTGTGTCTTATAGAACTGCATAGTCACGTGTCGCGTCTTTGAACTTTTAGTTAACTGTGTGTGTGTGTGTTGTTTTGGCCAATTGCTGTGTGTGAGAACAATATTTAAAGATAAAACTCAATACCATGTGGTCTATCTAACATTTTTGTACATTTTTAGTATATTTTACTTTGATTTTGAAGCATTTTTCTTAATATTTTTTGTTATCGAGTTATCGATGTTATCGAAACATTAAACAGATGTACAGTTAACGCATCGAAAGTGGGCCATAAAAATGCATTAGCCATGTGTGTGTTTATTGTTATATTTTGGTCAAATTTTCTGGCACACAGAATGCTTTATGTGTTTATTTGCAGTTGCTGTCAAACTGTGCCGCCCACGCCGCACAGAATGTTGCATTTAATATATATATACATTTAATGTATATTACGCATACGCAGCGTTAGAAAAACAAGAAAACGAGCACAAGTATTGTATACTTGCTAAATATTTGTACAATTAGACGGACGCCACGCAGATGTATGAATACGATGTATGAATGTTTGTCTAAGAGATGAATGTCCTTGAACCAATTGTTGGCTTTATGAATTCTTAAGTGTGGCGCGGTGAGGAGGCAGCAGGTACGTCACTTGTTGCTGCCACAAATAACACACACACAGAGAGAGAGAGAGAGACATCAAGGTCAATGCAGGTGTTAGTCCCTTACTTTGCAACCACTTCGCTCCCACTTCTTTCACTACTTCGCGTATTTTTGGCAGCGTGCATTGAACCCAAAAACCAAGCGAAAGCAAACCCATAGCATAATAATAATGCATTGAAACTTGGGCTGGCAAATTAGGCCGGACCCACAGACGATAGACAATGATTTTTGCTCATTTCCTGCAAATACTGTAAAAAAAATTCAAACCAAAAAATAATTCCACAGAGCTCAACTCATAAAAGGTTGCTTGCTCAACTGGGAACTTCGCTGTTACCCTGAACAGAACTTAAATATAGTTCGAAATAAGATAAGAAAACAGTTCTGAAAATATTTGTCAACAACTTTCAGAAACATGTTTCGAACTTGATAATGATAATGATATTTTATTGAAATACTTTCCTCTTTTTTATAATGCCTGAAGCATGTTTCTGAATATTTGAACATAAGTTATAGGAGTTTATGCTTTAAGATACAATTTTTAATTCATACTTTCGAACATTAAGAATATATTTCAAAAGATTTTCATTTTCTTAGAAGACTAGCTTTATTTTATTGAAATACTTTCTTGTTTTTTATAATGCCTGAAGCATGTTTCTGAATATTTGAACACAAGTTGTAGGAGTTTATGCTTTAAGATACAATTTTCATTTCATACTTTCGAACATTAAGAATATATTTCAAAAGATTTTCATTTTCTTAGAAGACTAACCCAACGAAATGTATACCCTGTTGTAGTTGTAGCTAACAGGGTATGCGAAAAAAGTGGCAGAGGCTACAATATGCTTGCCACACGCCTCGATTTGCCTCGCCCCGCCTCCTTTTGAAGGCTCATAAATTGTGCGGCACATGTGTGTGTGGTGGCAATTTATTTTCATCTAGTTTCTCGCATGTAGTCAAAATGTGAAAATCGCTTTTCGCCAGACAATTGCCGAGCACGCACACACACACACACACATGCGATCGATTTGCAAAGGAAAAAAACTAACTAACTAACTGTGAATGTGTAGTTGTTGTTGCTGTTGTTGTTGTTGGGCACAATTATAAGTAACGGGGTGGAAACATGTGAAAATTTGATTAAAAACAAACGTCAAGGTAATTGGCATAGTTGTTGTTGTTATTGCTGCTGCTGCTGCTCCTTTGCACATCGCGCATACGAGGGGTTAGCCCCGGGCGAGTGAGAACGAATCGTGGGCAGATCAAGTGCAGTTATTGCAAGTATTTGGGTCTTTGGAGCAAGTGCAAAGCAATTGACGCCTCGCAAAAAGATTATGCGATTTAAAATGCAAACGCGTCAATCTTCATCAGCAGCCGCCCCTCGAACGCGAACGTATCTCGGCAGCTAACTAAAATAAAGGCACAGAATAAAAAACAAAAGATGAACACATCAAGGAGGTTGCGGATGGATGGTGGGGGTGTGGTGGGACCTCAGGCACACAAATTGCTGAGATTCCGAATGCCAAAATGCAAAGTGCAAAATGCAATATGAGAGATGGCATTGGGGATGGGATTAGCTGTTGCCAGGTTCTCACAGCAGGAAGTATTTAGACTAAAACGATGCTTCAACTCAATTTGTGTGCAATATATACTTACACACACACACACACACACACACACACACACACACACACACACACGAACACACGAACACACACACACATGAACGCTTTTTGCTGTGGCTTTAATTAAACTGTAGATCTATGAAATTGTTTTGATTTAATTAGTTTTGATTTGCCCCTTTTTGTTGCTGTTGTTGTTGTTGCCCTTCCCACGCATCGCATTCTACAATATGTTCTTAGTATTTTTTATGGCGTAGCCGTTTTGCTGCAATGAACTGCAACAGAATTGAGCCGCAGATAGCAAATCGAATGCGAGGCAAGCAATTTTCTTGAACCGATTGCAATCGATTTTTCGGCACTTTCAAATGTTAAATCGTTTAACGATTTACAGAAATGGTAAGTTAATGGAAACTGTTTTATAATGAGCCCAATAAACGTTAGGCTTGAGGGTTGTACTTCGATAATTAGATAAGCAATTCGATATAGAAGAGATATAACCTTATGGAAACTATGTATGTCGGCCTGTTATAGGTATCCAAAAGTATGCTTCTATTTATCGATAACCCTTTTGT
Organism: Scaptomyza reducta; assembly: GCA_035044485.1. Taxonomy (NCBI): domain Eukaryota; kingdom Metazoa; phylum Arthropoda; class Insecta; order Diptera; family Drosophilidae; genus Scaptomyza; species Scaptomyza reducta. Next base: position 219,553 of record JAWNNV010001268.1, on the reverse strand, counting down.
AGTTTTATTTCTATTCAACCATTTAGCCAATATATTTATAAATTGGATTAGGTAGCCATCTACCTGCCCTTGTGTCTATTTATCTTTCTAACTTTTTATCTAACTTGAATCCATCCAACCATCTATCTACCATCGATCTATCTATCTAACGATATATCTCCTATCTGTAATGATCTATGTATCTAACGATCTATCTATTTTATGATCTATGTCATATCTAACGATGTATCTATCTGACGATCTATCTCCTATCTAACAATTTATCTTCTATCTAACGATCTCTCTATCTTACGATCCATCTATATAATGATCTATCTATCTAACGATCTATCTATCTTACGATCTATCTCCTATCTAACGACCTATCTATCTGACGATCTATCTATCTTACGAACAATCTCATATCTAACGATCTATCTTCTATCTAACGATCTATCTATCTCATATGTAATGATCTATCTATCTAACGATCTATCTATCTTACGATCTATCTCCTATCTAACGACCTATCTATCTGACGATCTATCTCCTATCTAACGATCTATCTCCTATCTAACGATCTATCTATCTTACGATCCATATCCTATCTTACGATCTATCTCATATCTAACGATCTATCTATCTAACGATCTATCTATCTAACGATCTATCTATCTAACGATCTATCTATCTTATGACCTATCTCATATCTAACGATGTATCTATCTGCTATTCATCTATCTATCGGCTTATCTATCTTTCAATCCATCTTTCTATCTATATCCTATCTAACGATATATCTATGTAACGATCTCTTATCTAACGATCCATCTATCTTCCGATCTATCTCCTATCTAACAATCTATCTATCTATCTAATGATCTATCTATCTAACGATCTCTCTATCTTACGATCCATCTGTATAATGATCTATCTATCTAACGACCTGTCTATCTAACGATCTCTCTCCTATCTAACGATGTATCTATCTGCTATTCATCTATCTATCGGCCCATCTATCTTTCAATCCATCTTTCTTTCAATATGCTATCCATTCGTGTATATATGTTTTTTCATTCTAATTTTCTTAATGTTTCCATCTATCAATATACCCGATTACCCATTCATCCATTCACCCATTTATCTATCCTTCGAACATACCTTCATCTATCCATGCATCTATTTTTTCTGTTTCCTATCAAAGTATATATATAATGAGATTATAAACCTTGCAACTCTTGGTTATTAAATTACTTTGCCATTATTTTTTATTTTAAATTTCCTCATCTATATGCCTCTCTTTCTCTCGTGCTCTCCTTCTCGCTCGCTCTCTAGTTAGCAATACTTCTCATGCTAACCTGACTTTACCATGTATCAGTTAATTGCACTCTCATTTCAGTGGACCTGATGACTTACTGCCCCGCTGCTGTCTGTTCCCCCCCACACACACACACACACACCATTGCCCAGCCGCGGAGCACTCACGATGGCAGGAAATTAAATTCCATGTTACATTAAGTAAAACCAATCAATGCACGGTCGAGTAGAAAGGAAAGGTTGCCTATTATTAAATATACATATAAATCTTTTTATGTGTCGTTACAAACAAACATGCAATAAACAAAGACAATATCTTTACGAGAGAGTGCCAGCAACAGAGACAGACACAGAGAGAGAGAGAGAGAGACACAAGTGACACCTGCATGCGAATTAGCCAGAGATTGGGTCGGAGATAACTTTCATGCGGCTTCTCGAATGTGGCACGAGAAAAATGACAAAGCCAAAGTTCAAATACTGTCAAGTCAAGTCGCAGTCGACGTTGTCATCGCTGACGTTCTCATTGTTAGGGTATATCATTGTTTTGAGCACTTGACAAATCTGTGCTGTACACACACACACACACACATATATATATATATATATATATACAAAGTACAACATGCAACTCATTTAAATGTTGTGGCCCCAAAGAGCACGTCGCCTTTTGACTGTAAAACTGCTTCTTTTTTTTCTCTTCTTTTCCCTTTTGTCAGCGAAATTAGACATAAAGAAGAGCTCGAAAGTGTCAACCCGACAGATATCCTGTGTCCTTAAACAAATATATTAAAGTACCTAAGCGCATGTTTTTGTTTTTATTAGCTGTTAATCAGGCAATCCTTAGAATGTAAAGTTGAGAAAATGATTAATCGAACTCCGAAAGAGAGAACCTTTGCAGGACTTAATGAGAAAGGATCTTCAATTGGGGTTAGTATTACTTCGTATGTATCTAAACTAACCAAATTATTTGTGTGTATTCACAAATGGTAAGGAATTGTCTTCCATAAAGCTTTGCTCCAGCTCGAAATTGCTAACAATTGATTATCTAGTTTGGAAATCGGTTTAATCTAGTTTCGGAACCCGATAAAATAGCTTTTTAAACCATAAGTTGAATGGGTTTTAAGTACAATAAAGAAGTTAGAAACCTTTCGATTACGTTGCTTAACCCTACAGGGTATGTGATACTACTACAACTACAAGAAATGAAGTGGAGGAAAAGAAGAAGAAGAAGAAGAGCAAGTAGATGGAGATGGAGATGAAGATGGAAAGAAATGCCATCACGCCCGTCGACTGTTGATCCTGGCGCTTTGATGTTTTACAAAGTCGTCGACGCCGGCAGCAGCGAAACTGAGAGACATTGACGATGTTGGCGGCAAGTGTGGCAAGAGTGGCATGCCACATCACATCATAACTTGGGCATGCGGTGCACGTTTTGGCAATTTCTCATAAAACAAACGACCATTAACGCCTTTAAGTTGTCGGCAGACTTTTGACGTGGTTTTGGTTGCTGCCACTCGGTGGCAACTGTGGGTGGTTGCAACTAAGACGCTGTGGCATGGTTTGCCATGGTGTGGCATGGTGTGATGCTGCTTATATCGACAGTGGCGCGTGTGCGGCTCCAGCAGCCCGGGTGTCACTTTGTTCGTGCCACATATTAAGTTGTCAGCCGGGCTAAGGGGCAACTGTGTGTGTGTGTGTGTGTGTGTGCGGGGGCAGGGCGGAAGTAGGGGGTTGAAGTGTATAAAGAACAGTTTTTTGATCAACTAAGCCACGTTTAATGGCCAAATTTAGGCCGGAGTCGGGACGTCTTGCTGCTGACCAGTTGCGTTTGCCACACATACTCGGTTGCAACAACCATGTGGCAACTATTGACTGATATGCTGATATGGTATGCGGGCAGATTCCAACGCCTTTCTCTCAGCCTCTCAGTCGTCAGGTGGCAGGCAGCCATAACAAAGCCAATTTGCGTGCGTAATTTGTGGCACTTAGACGCTACGTGCCGCACGGCGATGCCACACCACTGCCTGCCAGGTGGCAATGTCTTATGCCTTGTCATTTGTCTGCATTAAGTAGTTTACACCAACCCACCCCACCCTTTCTCCTACCTTTCTCACTCCCACTCTCTCTCTCTTCAGCCAATTTGTAATTGAGCATTAGCTTCTTGACCTGGCCAAATAGCAGGACTCTCCACCCCCCACCCCTCGCTCCTCCCCATACTACCACAATTTGAGGGCAATTGTGCCTAATTAATGTGACCAATTAGCTTACAATTTGCCACAAATTGTGCTTAAATAAGAAAAGAAACGATTTGCATTTAACAAAAAATATAATATATATATATCTATATATATATATGTAAATATAGGTGATAGTACTTGTATACCCTGCAGCTTTTGCGTGATTTTTAATGGGTATCTAGTGGACATTCATTTCGTACACGGTTCAATCGCATGAATATGCCTATAAGTTCCATATTTGCTTCTTCTTAGTTACTTTGTTCGTTCAACGGAGCTAGTAAGAGGTGCAGTTGTTCATGAGGTTGTTCGATTTGGTCATAAGTTCGTTCAAAGGAACTAATAAGGCGTTCAGTTGTTCATGAGCTTGTTCCATTTGGTCATAAGTTCGTTGAACGGAACTAGTAAGGCGATCAGTTGTTCATGAGCTTGTTCCATTTGTGTCATAAGTACGTTCAGTTGTTCATTTGATCATAAGTTCGTTGAACGGAACTAGTAAGGCGTTCAGTTGTTCAATTGATCATAAGTTCATTCAACGGAACTAGTAAGACGATCAGTTGTTCATGAGCTTGTTCCATTTGATCATAAGTTCGTTCAACGGAATAAAATGAACAATAAGTCAACTCAAAAGACCAAAGCGAGAGAACAAATTGAACTACAATCAGAAATAAAGTTCGTTCATACATTTAAGTTAATAGTTCCATTGAACTGAATACTGCAAAGACAACTTAAGCTTAGCACAACGATTTGAAGGATATCTTTGGGTCGAATACTTTTGCACTGTCAAGCAATTAACTTGTTTTTGCCACATTTTGAGGCAGTTAGTTGTTATGTCTTGACTTTATGAGCTGCGCACTTAACTGAATTTCCAGCTAATTTTTGTTACCACAAGTACTTACGAGAAAAACACATTGTTAGTTGAGAACAGTTTTCACCATTAAGAGCATTTGTGTGAGTTGACCTTATGTATATTGTTTGTATGTATGTGTTTTAGGCAATTTGATACTCAAGCGAATTCTGGCAAAGTCTTTATGATTATGATGATCTTAAGGCTCATTTCTTTTTTGCTTTGTTTTACATACGTTTTTTTTTGTTGTTGTTGATTTTCGTATTTCGCGGTATTTTTGGCGTACTTTATTGTTACAAAGTTTTATGTTCAGTTTTAATGTAGCGTATTTTTCATTCCTCTTCGTTTCCTCGCTCTCTCTCTCTCTTCGCGCGATTCTCCGATTCCCCCCTCACATGAGTATTTTGTGTATTTTGTAATAATCGTATTATTGTCGGTACTCAGTCGTCTCGTTTTGAGATTTTTATGTCTCTACGTTTCAGTCTTTTTATGGCAGCTGCTCAGCAAAATTCGCCACGTGTATTCAGAATGTATGTGTATGTGTGCGTGTGGCATTGCTATAAATGTTGCATTCCTATGTTTTGAGCTGTTGCACACATACATTCATCTCGATATATATATTTATAGAAATGACTTCAGGCGGCAATCGAAAATAAATTTGCAACTGCATTACAAACAACCATAGACCGTAACGGTCATGATTTCAGCTCATAAAAAACCGTTATTTTCGGATTTTATGATCCGCATATTTTTGGGGAGAGCGAAAACAACAAAGAAATACAAATTTACAGTAATTTTCAGATTTCTCCTTTTTCTTTTGTGTTTCGTTTGATTTTAGGCTTTTGCGCCAAGTTGGCAGCGCTGAACAGGAAGAAGCAGCAGCAAAACCAGCTAAGTATGCAACAGTTGCAACATATTTATTAAAATTTGTTGTTGTTGGGCGCACACGGAACCAAACTAAACTCAGAATCGAGCGCAGCTCAACTCGCTGCGTTTAAGGGCTGCCCTGAAATCTGAGCTCAATTAGACAAAACTTTCCCAAAATAAAAAAAGCCCAAAACAAAAATATGAGCCCAGAGTCGGCATCGGAGTTGGAGTTGAAGAGGCCAAAGCGCAGGGCAGAGTCAAAATCTGAGGCGTACATCATCATCATCATCATCATAATGATAATCATGTACATCATCATCGACATGTTTGGCTTCTTGTTGTTTGCGCGTAACTAAAGTATTTGAAAATTTTAATTTGACCAACAACAATTAACAGGAGCAAAAGCAGCATAATAATCACACTAGAGATGGATACTAAAAGAGAGTGTGTGTGAGAGAGAGAGAGAGTAGATTTGTTGTTGTTGGTGGTAGGCTGTCGAGTAAACATTTTTGTGGCGTAGCTTGTTTCGGTTTTAATTTGTCAAACTTTGGCAAGTTGGCCAGAAAACCGCTCACAGTTTTTGGCTATCAGAGTTACCGTTAGTAGCTGCTGCTGCTGCTGCTTTTTGCTCAGGTTTTTGTGTCTGCGTCGCAATTAGCAATGTGACCTTTTAACCCTTTTTACAGCTGCCCCATAACGGTAAACGGACGACCTTGTAACCACAGCAACTGCAAATGGCAACGAAGTCGGACGGCAGGGCTGATGCTGATGCTGATGCTGGCAACAAATGCAGATGAGGCACGCCAGTCTGAGGCATGCAGCGTTTCGCAGCTGTCATGTGGTAACAACAACAACAACACATGATACATGTGACATTTGAATGTCGTTGAATGATGTTAAATGAACTTTGGCGTTAATATCATATATTAATCAAAAACAAAAAGTTTCAAGCACTTTTTGCTCTCACTTTTTTAAGTACATTTCAAAATAACCGTTATTTATGGTGCAGCCAACTTAATAACGTGCCATCAGTGCTGTAAAATTCCAACAATATTGTTATTTTAAATAAAAAAAAATTACTTCGACTTTGTGAAGAAGCTGAAACTATTCGCAAAACAATTAAGTTTGAATAAAAATGAATTCAATGATCTTAAAGCTACTATAAACTTAATCAGATATTTACTTGGCGTTTTACGGATGACATTGTGTTGTAAAATACTGTGACAACATTGCCATAAAGTCCAAACAGTTAGCTCATAACTGAAAACCACAAAGCACATATTCCAAGTATTCCCAGTTGACGAGTGAATAAACTTTGTTATTTAGTCACTGCAGTTAGTCTAATGTTTGTGCATTACTCAGATAAAAGATAAACTAAATATTTAAAACAGATCTCAAGGCTTTAGAGGTGAAATACTTTAAAAAAGCTGAAGATAGTTGTAAAATGAGGTAATTTTACAGCACTGTTTACAGCATTTTACAGCACTGATCGTGCTTTCTGCTCCTAAATTGATTAATATTCGATGCATCCAACTTATATTTGTAAAATGAGCGTAAAAACTTAACAAAATTCGAAGAAAAAAAATCACTTCACCCATTTTTGCCGATGATGTCATGGCGTATAGGCGATATATCGTTGATGCATATGATATCATAGACATTGTTTTTGCTGTTGCTGTTGCTGTTGCATAAATAAGTACGTTGCACGCCCATGGCGCTTAGCTGCATGTGCAACTTGTGTTTAAGTGCAATTAACTGAAACTATTGAATGCCCTCCCCGAAAACAACAAAACAAAACTCAAACCGATCGGCAATCAGCGATCACCGAATCATTGATCATCGTCATCATCATTATGATGATTGTCTAGGTTGCAAGTCGTTTGTCTCGTTGTTTTTTGGGCATCCATTAATCAAACACAGCCGCAAATCGACCATCAAGATGTTAACAGCTAAATTATATGGTCGCCGACACACTCGGCTCCACTGCGTGCCGCAAGCGTTGCAAACGCCGGTTACAGTTAGTCAGCCGCTGGCCCGATGCATATCGTATAAATGGCAACAGCAGCCGCTCGCCGAACCCGATTACCAAAAGCCGGCTTAGACAAAGACGATGATGACGATGACGATGACGACGTCGCCGCGTGGAGCGTGTTTAATTGCGTGCAATTTGTTTTTGGCCCGTGCAAAGCTACCAATTCACACACACACACACACACTGATAGACAGACAGGGTGCTAGGCACAGGATACAGTATGACTTCAATATGAGCAATTGATCTTTAACAAATGACAGAGTTGGGTTTTTCATTTCGATTTTTCTCTTACTCAAGGGAGCTTGGATGCATATCCATAAGGCAAACAGCTACATGTCTGCTAACTTAGTTAGGTTGTATAAGAAAGGGGTTTCTTAGGTTGCTTATAGTATGCGGTGGGAACTATTATAAATACTATACCATATTAGAGCTTAACATTTTTCGGTTTCAAACTGAGTAAATGTAAAATGTTTTGTGCAAAACGTATGTAACAGGCAGAAGGAAGCATCTGGTATATATATTCTTGATCAGTCGAGTCAATATAGTCATGTTTGTCTGTCTTTATATATGAACGCGCCAATCTCAGACTCTATAGACATCAAATCGCTTAAGACCTGGGCAAGTTTGTTTCAAATAATCGATAACTCTTTCCGTTTCCGATAAACACATGGAATCGATAACAATAAAATCTTAAATTTGAAAAACTTGGAAATGGCTTTTGAAACTATAATGAAAATCTGTAAAGTTATTATTGAAATCGTTTGATATTTTTTGGGCAGAGCTTCGAGTAAAAATTATGGTATAAACTGGAAATGCAGTATTAATCTAGATACCAACCCATGACTTTAAAGGTATTGCATTTGATAATCGGTTGAGTTTTGAGGAAGTTCAAACCTATCTTTTTTGTCAGTGTTTATGCAAAAACTCCCTTCAACTGTGAAGTCTGCTAGGCGTGCACCGTGATTTTATTTTTGAAGGCTTTCTTAATGAAAAGATATATTTCAATAATATTTGACTATATAGTATGCAGTTTTAGGGAATTTTAACGTTTTTCGAATATACAATCGTGGGTATATTATACATTTCAGTGTTGTCTGATATATGTTTAGGCAGTGAACACTGTTATTGCATTCTAGTAACTGAGAAACAAATAACTGTTGGCCTAACACTCTGACTGTGTGCGTGTGTGTGTGAGTGGGGTTTAAGTGTATACATATGTATAAACATATAATATGCAATTTTTGTTTTCGGTTTAGCATTACAGCAACTCATTAGGCACGCACAGACGGAGACGGAGACGACGACGACGGAGACGGAGACGACGACGACGGAGACGGAGACGAGTAGAAGTCAGTGGCTTTGTTGTAGGTCAGTCTGGCTCCGACTATTGACTGTTGGCTGTTGGTGTAACTGTGACTTGGCTGAGGGTGACTGTGACTCCGTGACTGTGATTTCGTGACTGAGTTGTCAACGCTGGAGGCGAAGACTGCTTCACAGTTCAGTTGCTTTGCTTTTTCAATGTGCCTTGTGTTGTCTAAACTTTAAAGTTAATTACCTGGCTGACTGGCTCTGTGTACAGACACTTAGGTACACACATACATATGTATATGTGTGTGTACACTCTATATAGCAGTATATGGTCAGTAGTTGAGTAATTGTTTAAGAGCCAAGGGTTTTTATTTTCTATATATTTTTTTTATTATTGTTATTTTTAGTTTCGTTTTCGTTTTATGCTCTTTTTTGTTAACTTCCTCATGGGCAGAAAACGAAAACCGAAAAGCAAAAAGCAAAAAGAAAAAAGTGAAAAACACACTGCACAACAAGTTAGTTGTGTGAGTGGTGTCATCTGAGCATGGCTCTGAATATGAAGTATACGCTCTGAAATCGAGTCTTGTATATATTTACTACTATTTCGAAATCCGATCTCAAAAATAAGAATGAAGTTGACTGAACTTGATGGCAAAATGTCAATGTACTCGTGACTAATATAAACAATTATTTCGTTCTTATTGAACATAATGTTAGTTAACATTAAAAGTTGCTGATCTTATCACAATGCCCAATAATGTTAATGACAACATTAGCATGCTAACTTAACAGAGTGCAATGCATATGCTAATCGCTTGACATTTAACATTTTATGCTAATGTTTACAGTTGCATGCAACATAACATAATCTGTTTATCGAATGTTGATGGCAAACTAACATACTATTTGACATTTTGAGAACGCTTAAAGTTATGACAGAGTAACAATTAGAATTCCACGAAAAGTAAACTTAAGCTTTGCATACATTTTATTGTGTATTCAAGAGTACGTCAAAAACCAATATGTATATATATATATATTTGACGCTGATGAGTGTGCTACTTAGAATTGAGTCTCGCATATGATTTGCACTCATGAATAACCGTAAAGCTAGTTAAACAACAGCTTCGGCAATCGATCATACTTATTGTTCTTACTGGATGCTGACAGTTTTTATTTCATTTTTCTCCTTGTCATGTCTGACTTGATTTGACAGGGTCTTTATTTTTGTTTTTCTTGGTCTTCATTTTGATGTTGTGTGTGTGTGTGTGTGTTTTGGGGTCAATGCGTTTTGTTACTCATCTGCGGGGACAGTGTAAGTGTCGTTTTGTGCGTATCTATAAATTAAATATTGACGCAGCAAACTTATCTAAGGAATACTGACGCCCCTACGCAAGCAATCGCCAACCCACCCCCCACTCTAATCCCCCGCCGTTCAGGCCATATAATCGCAGCCAAGAGACCTCGCATAGAGCTTATCGCTTGAACCGATATTACCTCATCACAAAAAAGTAAAAAAATAAAAATTCAGCAGTGGAATCAATCAAATTGGCTTAAAGCGAAAAGAAAAAAAAAATGTGCACATAAAGAAAACACTTGCGGCCTACCAAATTGTTTTGAGCCATAAAAAACTGAAAGCGTATGCATATAATGAGGGTGGGGAGGGGGTCGAAAGAGGGAATGTAGACACATATAGAAGCTGCATAAATTAATGGCCACTCCAAGCGACCATAAGGAAGCCACACTTCAAGCCAGACTTCGGCTCGAAGTCTGTAAGTCGCGATTAGTGATTGTGTTTTTTTTACTTCTAGTTGAAGTTGTTGTTGTTCGTACTTCATCTTCGTTTCGTTTCGTTGTTGTTGTTGTTGTTGTGGGTTCTTTTTAAGCGACGTGTTTGGCGCACCAAGTGGGCGCTTTTGGGTTTTGATTTCAGTTTCAGCTGGCAGACCCCAAACATGCAAAGCACGTTGCCATTGCCCAAGTCAAACACAAGCCAAACAACAAACTGGCTCGGTCAGCCGAAGTGCCCCAAACCCAACTAGCAGAATGCCCTGTAACAACATCTTAAGAATCTGTCATTCATATCTCCACTTTTCGAAACTAAGTCGAAACCGAAACTTCGATATTTCCCGATCGTTTCTTAGTACTCACTTTGACTGTAAGCATTTGAGCTTCAAAGCTCGAAGGACTTCGACAAACAACTTGTAGATGAAGTTTTCATTATTTTAAGATCTTTACTAATCTATATACCCAATGGCATTTGAAGAATGCTGCATTCAGACACTTACATATGTCGGCATGTACATTGAACATAATCTTTTTTATGCGTACAAAAGTATAAAAAAAAAGTATAAAAATTAGACAACAGCTCAGTTGAAAAGCAAGTTAGAGTATTCTGCCTTAACTAGCTCATAAAAATGTTGAAAACACATTTAAGAAATGCAACAAAAAAAGGTTCACCCTACGACCCTAAGCAACAAGCAGAAGGAACAAAAGTCCAAATGCAACTAGTCGAATAAATGTTGCAAGACAAATACTTTTATTGTTGGTTGGAAAAGCAAAACTAAAACTCAAAATGCGGCTACCAAGAATGGGGTTCATTATGGTGCGAGGTGCAACATCGGATTGAAGGTGCCACAGGGCAAAACATGCGGGTCTAGGGTTGCTCTTGCCTCCTCAAGTGCAGCAGCAGCAGTCATCAGTCAGCAGTGAGCCAGACTAAACAAAGGTACTCCGCTTTGCTCTCTCTCTCTCTCTCTCTCTTTCTGTGCAGTCGTCGCCAAGTGCAACGTCATCCTGCTTATTAAAGGTATTACACCTACACACAACAACAACAACAGTAGACAACAAGTAAACGTAATTACTAGAGGAGACAACCAGACTAAGACTCTGACTTTGAGTCTGAGCCAATTGGAGATGGAAGCGTGTCGTGACACGTAAATCAAGAGAGTTTCGACTACGACACCTTATTGTCAATTGTATATTTCATTCAATTTCATGATTGTTAACACATTATTATAATCATAGGAATCCTTTTATATTAGTTCGATTAACAAAAAAGTGTTGTATATACTTTTGATATAGTTTTAGTATTTAAGTATCGTATATATTGATATAGTTTCAATTACAAACACTTACATCTTGATCTGCAAATGGTTCTTAGTTCTTTTAGGGCTTTTGATATTGTTTTAGTATTAAAGTATCGTATATATTGATATAGTTTCAGTATTACTTTCAAGTACAAACACTTACATCTTGATCTGCAAATGGTTCTTAGTTCTTTTAGGGCTTTTGATATAGTTTTAGTATTAAAGTATCGTATATATTGATATAGTTTCAACTACAAACACTTAAATCTTGATCTACAAATGGTTCTTAGTTCTTTGAGGGCTTTGATGATCAGGTTTTGATCATTCTTGTTTCGTGTGCAACACGTGCACATCACTAGTTGCAACCTCAATTGCAGCCTGGCTCTGCCTTTAGCCGCAGTTGTCGTAGTCGTTGTCGTCGTTGTTGTTGTCGTTGTCGCTGTCGTTTTGAATCTTTGTAGGCCTCCTTGTCATTGTCACAGCATCTCAGTAACACACGAGTGTTGCCGCTCGTTCGATGGGGTAGGGTGGGGTGGGGGGCTTCCCTCTTGAGTGGCTTGTTGATTTCTTTAGCGCATTGCTGCACATTTACCCAGAAAACTCTAAAGAGCTGAGCCCCAAGTGTTGGGTGGGGGGAGGAGAAGAGGAATGGGCGCAAAATGAGTTATTTCTTCTATGTTTCAAACACTTGAACTGCATTAGCGTAAGCTGCAACTGAGACGATGACTGCAACGGCGACTTACGAGTGACACGCCCCTCCCTCCCCACCACCCCTACCTCTCTCTCTCTCTCTCTCTCCACCACTCTCTCAGCCGCTGTTTGAGCTGATGACAATGCCGGCCACAAAACGATTCTCAGTCCAAAGTTGCAAAACAATTTCGACATAAAGAAACAACAACTGAACTATACTATATATATATATATATATATATATATATGTGTGTGTGTGCACGTTCGTTCATTAGCAAGTATTCGTTGCTTTATGTTTGTTTGTTTTACGTATATCATCATAATGAACATTAATGATTTGCTCTCATTATGATTTGCACTTAGTTGACGCTCGAAACATTTTGTTGCATCAATGCAAAAGTTCATTGCCACACAGATATTGGCTTATTGTCAAGCTGATCGTCATGAAAACTTAATAATGGCATTGAATGCAAATCGAAAATCGATCAACTTTCTGCTTCTCGTGCTTTTACTCTCATTAATATCAAAAATATTCTTATTGAGCTATTAAGTTTCCAAAAATGTGAAACATTTCGAAGCTTTGTCATTGATTTTTTGGAATAAAATTATAATCATCGAGCCATTCCTCTTTGGAGAACTAGACCTGACTTCGCTGCCTACAGTCAAAGGTTCGGCTCAGCACCCAGAGAACCTACTTCAAATGGGCTACATTGACTATGCTGTTCAACATGTTGCAACAGTAAACCATTTATAGTCCATTAAGAACTAGTTTCGGAATGAAAGAAGAAGTTTCCACAACAAAAGTTTCAATATTGTGTTCGAAAAAGAAACCCGAAAACAATTTGAGATGGGAAGCAACTTTTTGGGTTTGTTTAAGTTTGAGTGTATTTGAAATTCGATAATTGCCGGAGAGCTACTGATAGCGGCCACGAAAAAAAAAAGGTTGTCTAATGGAGTGGACAACAACATGCGTCAAGGTCAAGTTGTTGTTGTTGTTGTTGTTTAAAGTTTTGAGTTTGTTTGGCGGCACGTTTCATTGTTGCCAGCAACAGCTGAAACACACACACACACACACACACAGGAAATAAATCAAGTTTGGCTTTTGGCCAAGCAACGAGTGTTGGTTGTTGGTTGTTGTTGTTCCTGTCGCCAAGTCTAGTGACAACGACAAATATTTGACTTTTGACAGCTAATGGCCCCAAAAAACAAAAGCCAACGTCCAGCGGGAGTGTGAAGGGCGTTGCTGGAGGCGTGGCCGTCGCTTGAGCGTCAAGCTGTCTGTTTAAACTGGCTTAAAGAGCTCCCACCAACACACGCACACACACACACACATACAGGGACAACAACTTACCGATCAAAGTGAGTTTAATGCATATTGATTCGAGACATACCTGAAAATAGATGGAGAAACCAACAAAAGATGAGAAAATCAGTTAGAAATGAGGCAAAAATGTTTTTGTTTTTCGGTTTTTTTTTTTTTTTTGTTTGCTAATTGAATTATTAAAGCATAAATCAATCCGAAATGAGATGAATGATAATGATTAGAAACTGGCTTTTGGTTTTATTCATTTTTTTTTGCTCTTTGGATCGAAAGCGTTTTTATTTGATCAAAGACAACAAAGCTATTCAGTTCATATAATATATATATATATGTTTAAGCATATATATTTGTTTCGGTTTTTTGTCAAGGAAGTACAATTAAAAAACGATCAATCAATCAGATTGAAACAATCATTCGAACAATGTATTAAACACAACAGCTTCTGCTGTTTAAGCATCATCATCATCATCATCTTTATCAACGTCATCATCATCAGCTGAAAGTTATGTTGACACCTTTCGGGCTACTATGAGTTTTAGTTAACTGAACAAACTAATGAATAATCTTATCTACATACAACAAAAGAAATGATCTGAAGGCAAACGATATGGCAGAGAGATAAGCCTTAGGTAAGTTTGTTCTAGCGAAATTTGACTGTACAGTGATGTCAGCCGCTGTGTGTCTCATATAGCGAGTATTGGCTGTGAATCAGCCTTGATCTGAAACTTGAACTTGCTGAGCGCAGTGCAAATTGCAATCGAATATGTCGAATGTATCGAATGGAAATTGTACAAGAAGCGCATTTTTTCTGGCTTAGTCGATTTGGTTTGGGTTCAAGCAACTGTATACTTTTCGGCACTTCTCACAACCTGAAGCCCATCGAAGATAAGAGGCAACTCGTTCCGAAAAGAGACACCAAAGCCAACACGAAACAAAAATAAACTACTTGAAACATTTCGAGGGGACAAGCGAGAGAGGAACTTAATGCATGCAAATGTCATAATTATGCATTTCATTAAGATTCATCAGGCAGTATAGTTCCCTTCCCCTCTCGATTCTCTGCATGAGCATTCTTTAATAATGCAGTCAGGCAATGAAGCAAACCTTTCAGTTTTAATGCTGGACTTTTTGTTCGAGTGTACACAGTTTGAGAGGCACTAATCGAAGGCTATCGGCAACACGTCATGTTGCCGCGCTTATCATTAGCTTGGCAACAAAACATGAGCATGAGAACACTAACACTAACAACAACCAGAATAAGGAAGAAGCAGCACCAAACTATGCCAGGCATATAAAACAATCGAGTGTGTGTGTGTGTGTGTGTGTACCTATTAGTTAGTTATATCTTATCTGCAATTCGACGCTGACTGGCAATGCTCAACTATGCGCTTTCCTCAATGTATGTAGAGCGCTTAACATTTTTCACTTAATTGATACGACAACACAAGGAACAACAACACCAACTACTACACCAACACCAACACCATCAACAACAACACCAATACCAACAACAACAGTTTGCAGCTGGTTAACTATCTAACTGAGCTAAGCAACCAACTTAGACATGAGGCAATAGAGCCAAACATTTCGGCAAACAAACAATACTTTGAAGGAAATGCCATTAAAAACTATTAAAGAAAACCAAAATCGATCTGTGTTAGGAACAAAAGCGAAAGTATCTTCGCTATGTGAAGACACAAGAGACAGCAAGTAAGAAAGCTCTAGTCGAGAAATGCCGACTAGACGATATCCTGAACCCTATACTTAACGCGTACAGTAAATGCTTGTAAGTATGTGTGAGTGTGTTCGAGTATACTGCATACTTTCTTAACTTCAATGTTCCATATCTCCCATGTTTCTCAACCGATTTCAATAAAAGTTTCACACATTTTCATTATTTCATCTAATGTTTCAAACTCCTTCTCAAAGTTTTCCAAGTTTAAGGTTTTGTTGTTATCGATAACATGTGTATATCGAAAAAGGGAAGAGTTATCGAAACTATATCGACTCGACTGTTGATGCTGATCAAGAATATATATACTTTATGGGGTCGCAGATGCTTCCTTCTGCCTGTAATATACCTTGACACAAAACCATTAAACCCTTTTTAACCATTTTCAATGGGTTCAGGGGGTACAAAATATGGAACAGCTTTTAAAAAATATGAATTCGGTTTTTCTATATAAAATGCACTTAATTGATACTTTAAAAAGTATCTGTTTAAACATAATGTTTGGTAAAAAATCTTATTTAAAAATAATTCAACCAAAAGTCTAAGAAAAAATTTATTTTCAAGCCAATTATTTTTGTTTTTTTTTTCGCCTACAAGAGAGCATTACACATTCTATCAGCCAAAACTGGTTGCACTTCTTTTTAGCTGTATATATATATATATATATATATATATATATGTTTGTGTAGTTTTTAGTTTTTTATTTTATTTTATTTTCAATAAATTTATGCAATAGCAAATTAATTAATTTGCATAATTATGCATTTTTTGGCTCGTTTGATTTTTTAGTAGTTTTCGTTTTCGTTTTTGTTCAGCTTTTGTGCTTTTATGCTTTGTTTACTAATTAAATGACCAATAACAGCAAATTGCTTAAGTTTTTCCCTACCAATTTGTAATTTTTTATTTTGATTAATTTCGTTGGTTTATTTTTCTTTTTTTTCTTGTTTCTTGATGTAAACTGTTTTGGCAATTAATGCCAGCATTTTCTCGAGGGCTTCAATTAATGTAAATTGAGCAGCAAATTTTGATGAACAATTTGAGTTTGTTATTTTGAGTGATAGAATCCGTTACGGCCAGCAACAACGTCATGCTTCAGCTCCAGCAACTTTGTGATGCAACTCCAGACTCGGCGACAGAGATCCCCAAAAGATTGATTTCATTTCCACGGAAAACCCAAATGAAAGATTTTTCTACAGCGATTATAAATTGGCGCATATTGAAGAGTTGCTGCAGCTGTTGATGTCACCCCCAGTTGCCGCATCTGGTGGCAAGGCCACACCCAAAAAAAAAAAAAATAAATAAAACCATACCCAATTTCGTTGATCAGATCTTATAGCCAAAAACGAAATTTCAACAGCTGCTGCATCAATTGTGATTTATGTATAAAACACATTCAGAGTCAATAAATTGTTGTTTATCTTAATTTTCTTTTCTTTCTTTCATTTTTAATTTGATTTTAATTGAGAAAAACACAAAAAATGTTCAATTAACATAATTCTGTTAAGTTTTAGTTGGCTTAACATTATGATTTAACATTTGCATGTAGCAGCTCGTTTACTTAACATTATGCTTAGAGTTAACATAGATAGAATGTAATAGATTACATTCTCTCTGCTTATTAATGAATATGATTATGCTTAAATAGTTATCAGAAATCTCAACATATTGTAATTAATTGGGCCTGATAACATCTTTACATATTGGCTGTGTAAAATGAATATATATATATATATATATTGAGTTAATGAGAAACTATAAATGAACTTGAAATTAATGAATCCACAAGCGGCAGACATTAACTGAGAGTAACTGCCACAAGGCGTTGCATACAAATTGTAGCCATTATTCTAATATTCATCATCAAAGATCATTATTCTAGGTTCGTTGCATTCGCAACAAATGCTATTTTATGAGCGAATGCAAAATGTACAAAATGTGCAGTTTAGTTTGTTGCATACCCTGCAAGGCAAAAGAGAGAGAGAGAGCCTCGATGCGACTAGTGTGTAGGGTATGTGCTTGGCTGGTCAGCCTAGTAGCTAATTATATGGGCAGCTGCCAGTGCCAGTGCCAGTGGGATGACACAATAGATATATAGCTGTAGCTAGCTAGACACCCACTCGAGGCATTCGAGACTCGTCCGTTTCTGCATTTTGTAATAACTATAAAGGCGAATTGCGACAGTTTTGCTAACAGCGGGGTGGCTGGGGTGGGGGGGTTGGTGTTGGGTGGGGTGGCGTGGCGGTTTTTTTTTCTTTCTATTTTCAAGATTTACGCAATGCATAAGACAAACAATAATTATTCATAAGTTGAAACAGAATGTTTGCTGTCTGAGTGTCTTGAGTGTTGCCGCCTCAGTGTGGCACACACACACACACACACACACACACATTTATATATATACAATATTGTGGCAGACGTGCCAGATAAATATTGAATTACAAAAATAACAAGAGCAACAGCAACAGCAAAGATAAACAATGGGCAAACAGCAGAAATTGGTTTACACTATATTCGAGCCCACTGTGCAATCAACGCCGGCGCCCCGCACTGTCTGGCCAAGGGGTGGGGGGGAGGGTGCCTGGCGGTTGGGGCTGTGGAGTTTCTTTCTGTGTTTAGTCTATGTGGCGAAATACATAGAACTCTGTTAGCAATTGGATAATACCCTGCGTGTCCAGACGGACAATGTGCAAAACACACACACACACACACACACACACACACACACACACACTCATTCATTGACATTCCTCAATACTTATTTGTATCTTCTATGAGTAAGTATGCGTCTATGTTTAGATAAGGCAGCTATTGCTTGGCTCGTGTGACATAGCAGACAGCTTGTGTCCGGTAACTTCATTCCTTTGTATGCACATTCCAAAAGTAACCGATAAGCCCAATTTCAAGCTATATTGGTTCATTAAGCAACAACAGTTATGTAACTGATAAGCCCCAACGCTATTGCGTCACTTTTCTCTTTCTCTACGTTCACGATGAATGAAGTGTTATCGAATTTGAAAAAGCTTCAACATTTAGGTTAAACTTTTCGTAGACTTCAAGATTAAGCGGTTGACTTGATGTTAATGAAGATCATGTTCATTCAAATATTATTGGGTATCAGTTGATAACGAAAAGAGAGGATAAGTGGCTTCGTCTCTCAAGCTGTTAACAGACTGTTAAGACTCTGCTAAGTTAACATGATGACATTTTCAAACTAGTAAATGCTATGCTTCCATATCAAAACTGTTAAGACTCTGCTAAGTTAACATGATGCACCCTAAAATGTTATCAGTTAGCATTTTCAAACTAGTAAATGCTGTGCTTCCATATCAAGCTGTTAACAAACTGTTAAGACTCTGCTAAGTTAACATGATGTACCTTGAAATGTTATCAGTTAACATTTCCAAACTAGTAAATGCTATGCTTCCATATCAAAACTGTTAAGACTCTACTTAGTTAACATGATGCACCTTAAAATGTTATCAGTTAACATTTCCAAACTAGTAAATGCTGTGCTTCCATATCAAGCTGTTAACAAACTGTTAAGACTCTGCTAAGTTAACATGATGCACCTTAAAATGTTATCAGTTAACATTTCCAAACTAGTAAATGCTGTGCTTCCATATCAAGCTGTTAACAAACTGTTAAGACTCTGCTTAGTTAACATGATGCACCTTGAAATGTTATCAGTTAACATTTTCAAACTAGTAAATGGTATGCTTCCATATCAAGCTGTTAACAAACTGTTAAGACTTTGCTAAGTTAACATGATGCACCTTAACATGTTATCAGTTAACATTTTCAAACTAGTTAATGCTGTGCTTCCATATCAAGCTGTTAACAAACTGTAAAGAGTCTGCTAAGTTAACATGATGCACCTTAACATGTTATCAGTTAACATTTTCAAACTAGTTAATGCTGTGCTTCCATATCAAGCTGTTAACAAACTGTAAAGAGTCTGCTAAGTTAACATGATGCACCTTAACATGTTATCAGTTAACATTTTCAAACTAGTAAATGGTTTGCTTACATATCAAGCTGTTAAAAAACTGTTAAGACTTTGCTAAGTTAACATAATGCACCTTAACATGTTATCAGTTAACATTTTCAAACTAGTTAATGCTGTGCTTCCATATCAAGCTGTTAACAAACTGTAAAGAGTCTGCTAAGTTAACATGATGCACCTTGAAATGTTATCAGTTAACATTTCCAAACTAGTAAATGCTGTGCTTCCATATCAAGCTGTTAACAAACTGTAAAGAGTTAACATGATGCACGTTAAAATGTTATCAGTTAACATTTCCAAACTAGTAAATGCTATGCTTCACTATTTTCAAGCTCTTGATCACTTGCTTTTACTTTTTGCATTGATTTGTGGACCAACTAGAAGACATGGAGTTGATAAAAGCTCCTGTTAATGTTAACCGCAGGTTAGTTAGGGATAAAAAGAGACTTTCTCATAGCGAATAGCATTACTGTTAAGCACAATATCAGGAAATAATGAAAGCAACAATCAAGCTCAAGTGTTAACTTCTAGCCTGAATATAGGAAATAAATAGTAAGTAGCTGTTAAAGTGTTTGTCAACTAAATAAACATATTGTATTTGTTATCAATGTTGACCTTCTATGCTAAGAGCATTTGGCAGTCCGTATTATGTATGTGATATTTTCTAAATTATTTGAATTTTTATTGTTTGTTGGAGCACACACAGAGATATAAAACACTTGAAAGTTTTTGCGCTCTTCTTAAATAGTATTTACAGTTTGATGCGTTTGTTGTATGTATGTTGTAGCTTGTATCTTGTTGTCGCCGCGTTGTTGGCCAACTATTTATAGATGTTTGCTTCACAGACTTTGGCTATTACAAAATGCATATGTGTCTTCAGTTTGTTGGACGTTGGCCAGCTGTTGGCAGCTGCTCCTGTTCTAGCCAGTTTTGATATTAAACAAAAACAAAAACAAAAACGTATTTTAAGGGGGGGAAAAGGGCAAGTGTATGACTAATTGCCGATCCCGAGGAAGGCGGAAGCGCCAAACAACAACTTTACAGCTAACACCAAGTGGTCGCAACGTGTGTTTACAAATGGGGTGGAAGGGTAGCTGAACTTGAGATAGAGAGAGAGAGAGTTTATGAGTAGAATGTGTCAGCAACTGTTGCTGCAATGATCACTGCCAACTGTTGTTGTCGTTGTTGTTGTTGCAGTTTTGTTGTCTGGTTGTTTCCAGTTAAAAAGAAGAATTGCACGAGATCGCATATGCCAAATAATTATTTATTCATGTGGGATGTGTTGTTGTTGTTGCTGTTGTTGGTGTTGTTGTGGGTTGGGAACACATGCGCTTGTGCGCTGTGTGGCAACATCTTGTGTCCATATGTTGTAGCAACAAAACAATTGAGTAGAAAGCAAAACCAAAATGAAATTCATCTCAAGAATTGAAAAACGAAACAAGAAGAATTAAACAAAAATTAAAAGGAACAGCAAATTGTTGTTTGTTGCTGTTGTTGTTGTTGTTGGTGGTGGCAACTGTTTGCTGTCTTTGCAAATATTTTGACAGATTGGCAGACAGAGTGTGAGAGGGGCGGCGGGGGTAAACGAAGGGAGGCAGAGAGATGAAACCTGATGACATGCAGGCCACATAAGTCCGTCTGTCACATACATATGTATGCATGTGTGTGTGTGTGTGTGTGTGTGTGTACTTGCGCTTGGATACATGCACGAGCATGTGTAGATACATTTGTATCTTATGGCTGTGATTAGCATATTATTGCTAAATGCGACTGGCGCCACCTGCAACTTTTACTAAGCAGTTGCAGTTGTTGCTAATTAGCCCAAATCTATATATATATATATATATAGTATTACTTTTTGTTTAAACATATGATCTAATATTGTTTTGTAGTTGTTTCCTGATTGTTAAAGCGCCACCTGTTGTTGTAACATTTCACTGTTAACATTTGGGGACTTATCCGTTAAACTGTTACTGAAAATGTTATCTTTTAACATTTGTAAGCTTTTGATCGGGTTTTAACATCAGTTTATCATTTTCATAGCCTGTTAACCTGTGCGTATGCACAATATGCATATTACGCATACGCCGGATGCAACCACAGCATATACATATGAAATATCCGCCTACAAGCAGAAAGAACTCTCTTGTTACTGACCTCATTCGATGGGCTTTTATTTGTTTATTATGTTCTTATACATTTTGCTTGCAGAATTCATTGTAAATGCTGCGATAAGGCACTGCCAGTTAGAGCACATGTATATGAGCATTTATTTTGCTTCTTTTTCGTATTTTTATACACTTTTTTTTTGTTTTTAAAATGTTAATTTAAGAAATTATTTCATTGCAAGACGACAGCGAGGTTGACTTCTTCGACTACATGTCATTAACACGCTGATAAGAGGCTATCAGCCATCAGGCTATCAGCTCATTACGATGGGGCACACACGCACACATACGCACACGCACACAGATAGATAGAGAATTTAGATGATGGACAACAAACAGACGCCTTTCATAATTGGCAGAAAAAAGAAAAACATCAAAAAAAATATATTCAAGCGAAGATTATATGTGGAATCGGCATTTGCAAGTTTAAATTTGAATGAATTTCTTTTAAATAAACATATATATATATATGTTTCGATTCTTTCGGGCTTAAGATAACCCCAGAGTTTGTTTGACCCAAGCTCTTGGCCTGACAGACAAAATAATTGTTTTTCCATTCCGTTTAATTAAAAAACTGAAGAACGAACAAAAATATTTTTTTGTCGCAATCAAAATCCGGTGTCAGTCCACACATATATAATTCCAATGTACGTATGTGTGTGTATGTGTGTTCATGTTGTTTATAGGGTAGTTCAAGATTCGGTACTCAAATAAATGCTTATGGAACTTCTGACTCTCTGACTCTGTTGCTCGATTCGCTATCTCTGTCACACTATGCTGATAACTTGTGCGTACACACACACACACACACACGCACTCTCCCCTCTCTTCCACTCATTGCTTCTGCCCCTTCGTAGCTGTTTATTGGATCCCATTTTCATTAGTTTTTTATTAATTTGTTACAAACGAGCAAAGGTCAAAACCAAAAGTTGGACAACAAATAAAAGCATATTATATATATATTCAAACACTGTATCTGTGTTGTAAAATAGTTCAAGTTCGTTGTTGTTGTTGCGTTTCATGTTGTGTCATCTGCTTTAAGAACGAAACAAGAACAAAAACTAGATCAGTCGAGCAGTTCTAGTCGTGTGTGTGTGTGTATTGAGGATGCTGCATAGAAATGTTGAAAACATTTTTTGATTCTTGTATGCGCATACATATATATTTATATATATATATAAGTTTGCCAGATGTTGTCACCATGGCAAAAAAAAAAAATGCATAAAATGTGAAAATGCTCGAGAAATCAAGAAAAATGTTTCATTATCAATTCGATTTATTTTTATATAACTTTTCCATTGAAGTTTCTATGAGATCATAATCAGCAAATACAGTTCTATTCGTTTATTTATTTCGTTTTTTTTAATACAAACCGAAATGTGGTATTTTCTTATCGTTTTAACCAAAGTTTGATCTACAATTTCATTAGTTCTAGCTGATAACGCTTTAAAGTTTTCATTGCGAAACTATTTCTTACTCATATAGTGGATTGTTCCTTCAAATATTGAACTTTCAAAATCAATTACTTTAAACGAATCAGTATCTGTTGAGATCCTGCCTTAAGAAACCTAATCATGCATAAGTTACTTTTTAAATTTTTCAAAATATTAAACGCTAATCTTGATGTTTTCATCACTGTTTAACTCCTAACTTTTTGCTTTTTATCCTATACCTAGTAAGTTTATCCGTTGCGTTCTTATCCGGTCAGCTGTTAGAACTCACCTTGGCATTGAGCAGCGGCACATGGCAGGCGTTCAGTACGAGGATAACGGCGAAGAGGCGAATTAGCAGCGACATTGTTGTTGTGTGTCGTCGCCGCAACGTCGCAGCCGTCACTTGGGATCCCGTTGATCCCATGATTGTGTGTGATTTGATTTGATTTGATTTCGATTTCGTTTTGGCAGCGATTTGGTTATTAATCGTGTTTATTGTTTATTTGTGGGCAGTGTTTTGGGGTATTCGTATTCGAGGTGTTGCTTCTGATGCGATTCAAACGTAGTAGTTACAAAGAAAGAAAAACAAAAAAAAAGCTTACGATGTTTATGGCACTGCAAGAAATGAGGAAAACAACTATCAGCAATTGTAGCCCCACCAAACCGGCAAGAAACAATAAACGCATGAGCTGCATCAGCAAAAAGCCGAAAAAAAACCAACAACAAAAAAGTATCAAGAAAATAATACAAATTTTGATGTATGAAACCAAAAGCTGTCAGCGCAAAAAGAAAGAATGTAAAAGGCGAGTCAAAACGCGATTTCGTCAGAAAAAAAAAAAAAAAAACAGGCAGATAAAGAAGACGCAAGACAGAAGAGAAGGAAGGCAGAATGGGAATTGGAATGGGATAAACCGGTGGTGGGGAAGGTTTATAAGCTTAAGCCGAAGAAGCTGCCCGATATGATATGCCAACAATCCCTACAAGAATTTGTTAAATTATTTCTGATTGCTGGTTTTTTTTTTTTTCGTTTTTGTGACTTTTTGCTTTCTACGTGAACCGATTTTTAACGGTTTTCGCGCGCGACATTTAAAAATTTATTTTAGCAACTTTTTGTCGGTCACTTTTATGTTTTTTATTTGATTTTATGCAATATTATTATTTAATATTTTTGTGTTTTTGTTTTTTTTTTTGAGTTCGTTCATAATTTTGCGGACTTGTTGCTTTTGGCAAGTTTGTTGTGTTTCGGTTTAAGTTTTCTATTTTTCTGACGAACCGGAAAACATAAACCGAAAGAACGACAAAAAAAAAAAGCAAGCGAAAAGCCAACAAAGTAGCCAAATCCAAGAATTGTTTAACGATCCTGCGTGGAACGAACGCGCGAGTTTTAACTTTTGATATCCTTCGACGCACCAGAACAGTAAAAAAAATGGATTTTTTAGCACTTTATGAGTGAGCACTTGAAAAAAAAGAGCAACTGTATATTGTCCAAATATTGCACATCGTGTGTAAAAGAACACCAACAAGAAGAACAAGAACAAGAACAAGACAACAACAATCAATGAGACAGCCTGGCGGCCTAGGCGAATCACAGTTAAAGTCGCTGTCGCAGGAAATAACAGTGTATAGAAAACGCACCGAAAATTGTGCGACCGTCTCGTACAACGGCGCGCAACCGAATGTAAAAGTGGAAGAACTTCAATGCGAGCGCCGCTGCACCGTGGAAGAAACAGCGAGACGAACAGCTCGCGAACGCGACCGAAAAGAAACGAACGAAGAAGCCCGAAGCACAAGCACACACACGAGAAACACACACACACACCTACACATACGCGTACGCACACATAAATGTTCACTTAAGTGCTGCAGCCAACAGACAAAACTTGAACGTGAGAAGCGTACAGTGGACGCAATGTGATACAAATTCAGAACTTTTTTTTTTTTTAAGATTTATTATTTAAAAAAAAACAACTAAAAATTAAATGTATATTCAGCAACGAGGTATTTAACAAGGTATTTATTAAGGTACTATAATTTTTGTATTTTATTTTTTTATTTAAATTATCATTTATTTTTTTAGTTTAAAATTTTAACTGTTATTTTTTTATTTGTTTTTTTTTTTGAATTTTATAGAAAGCAATATAGGCTCTAACAGTGATGTCATTAATAAGATTGAATCAGAGATTAAGCTGAATAAAAATATAATCAAGAATACTTTTTAACGTAAATATAAAAAAGTAAAAAATATTTTATATATATATTTTCTTTAAAAAAAAATGGGAAAAAAAATGTAGCCAGTGATGTTATATATGTACGTATTTTTGTATTATTAAATCGATATTTAACAACACACAAATTTTTTAATAATTTTTGTATTTCATTGTTTTATTAAAATTATCATTTTTTTTAAGTTTAAAAATTTAACTGTTAGTTTTTTGAATTTTATAGAAAGCAATATAGGCTCTAACAGTGATGTCATAAATAAGATAGAATCAGAGATTAAGCTGAATAAAAATATAATCAAGAATACTCTTTAACGTAAATATAAAAAAGTGAAAAATATTTTAACACAATCAAATTAAGAAAGTTTTTTATTTCTTTTAAAAAGTACGTAAATCTAAAATGGGGAAAAAATGTAGCCAGTGATGTTATATATGTACGTATTTTCGTATTATTAAATCGATATTTAACAACACACAAATGTTGTAACAATCTTTGCACAATTACAAAAATCAATCACTTTGTCCCACTGTTCGTGCCGTGGGTGGCTTTCCGTTTGGCTCTGCAGTCGCGTCGCCGTCGACGTTTATCGCAGTGCGCTTGTGCAACTGGCTCTCTTTACATTTATCGGTAAACAGGATGCAAAGTTGATGCTCTGCACTAAATTCGCCTCATGGCGAAATGAGAGAAATGTGTGCATGAGTCTTACATGCATGCGTGTCTGTGTGTGTGTGTGTGTGTGCTTGAGGGCCTGGGCCTGGGCCTAAGCCAGACAAAGCCCAACTCCGTATTCTTTATCGCTGCCAGCTGCAGCGAACATTTAACTGGAACGACAGCAACGTCGACGTTGACGTTTCTTCTGCTGCTGCTGCTGCTGGTTGTTGTTGTTGTTGTTGTTGTTGGTGC
This sequence comes from Scaptomyza reducta, assembly GCA_035044485.1. Taxonomy (NCBI): domain Eukaryota; kingdom Metazoa; phylum Arthropoda; class Insecta; order Diptera; family Drosophilidae; genus Scaptomyza; species Scaptomyza reducta. The sequence goes on along the minus strand of JAWNNV010001268.1, from coordinate 193,410 downwards.
TGCGGCTGAAGCTCTGTAGGTCAACTGATAAATTGGCGTGAAGAGGCCAACACCAACCGAAAAGGCAACCCAAATGCAGCACCCACTGATAGTGCACAAACAAAAACATATCGTGAGCGTGTAGCTTTGTTATTTGCGTTACGGTCGCCAGATGGCGCTGTTGTCCCTGCTTGCATTTGCTATTAGTGCAACGATCTTTATTTATTTTTTAACGTTTTTCCTTGTACTCTCACCTTTCGAGTTGTTTGCATTTCACACGAAGGAAACGAATGATCCATTCAAGTTAAGCATATTGATTCGGATTATACCCTGTAAAACGGCGTTTGATTCGATTTATTCCTTCGTAAATATTTGTTTGATGATTTTTTCAAAAGGATAAATATTGCATTTCATGTTGAATAGCTTATCTAACCCTTGCGTTTCACTAATACGAGGTATAAACTGCAGTCAGCAATGCTAACGATCGAGAAATAGTAGACGGAGAGTTTAGAATCTAAGAGTTTCTTTCCAGCAAACAACTTTTCACTTTCGAAGTAAACAAAGTCTCATTTCGCAGAGATACTATGTAAATGCACATATCATTTGACCATACAAGTTTTTAGTCATTAAAGTTTATAGACTCTACACAGAGCGAAAAAATCAAGTATTTTGTACATAAAACTTCAATTTTTCCATCTATATATATTTAATTGAGAATCGTTTTTCATAAAGCAAGAGCTTTCCTTGATTTAAGCGGAGTTTTTTATTAATTCCAGATTTTTTCTCCATTATTTATGTATAGTAATTTTTAATAAGTGGATTTTAAAAATCTTGCATTTCTGTTCATTCGAACTTGAGAACAACCTTTTACGATATAATTATAATATATCCAATTTATTTATAATATTTTTCAGCTTTTAAAAGCTTAAGAAATTCTTTGACTTCGCCTTTTATCTAATCTAAGGGCAAAAAACTGAAAGAAAAATAAGTTTTTGGCAATTTAATGGAACTATCTGTATATATATGTATAATATATGTATGTATGTAGTTTCAATATATGTTACATACTTATATATATGTAGTTTCATTAGTATTGCTTATGTATTTGTAGATTTGGCTTTATTGAATTATTTGTTTAAGTTTTTGATACAAATCAAATTGTTATCCATGATCAAAATTTTGAGCTTAAAAAAGGTAAATAAGTATATTTAATGGAAATACGACAACTCCCAACTAATTCCCAATGACTCACGGACCAGTTTTGAGTTTTGTTGTTGTTGGCCAAGATCGTATGCGTTGACCCATTTGTTGAGTATTCCTGGCTGGAAATTCTGGCGAATTGGCAACAGCAGCCCCCGCTGCCATCGGTCCGCCCGGCTGCCACCCACAGCAGGCGGTCTTCCCATTGGCGCCCCGATGTCAAGCCGCAGTGGAACGCATGCGCCATGCCTCCCTGCCTCCTTGCCGCTGGCTCGCTGGCTTCGTTTGGTGGCAGCCAAACGACCAATCGAAGCGTTGCCTCATTTTTCTTTTTGCGCCTAGGAGCCCCAAAGATTTCGATTATCTGTGTGTGTGTGTGTGTGTGTATTGTGCGTGTGCGTGTGCGTGTGCGTCTGCGTGTGTATAGTCTGGCTTCCGTTGTTGATAGCAGAACGCAAGTCAAAATATAATTTGAGATGAGCTTTTAATTACTGGACAAGAGATAATGCGAATGCTTCTGTTAGCTTCATTTGCTGCTTTTTGCCGAGGCGACCTTACATATCAGTGGGGCGCCTCACTATTTGGGTCAGTCCGACCAAGAACACAGTGACAACATATATTTATACATATATATATATATATATATTATAAGTCAGAGATGTGCCTGGCTTCCGTGGCCTCACTATTTGGGTCAGTCCGACCAAGAACACAGTGACAACATATATTTATGTGCCTGGCTTCCGTGGCAGCTCAGAATCAGTCAGATGTGGCCTCAGGCTTATCTCCCTCCGAAAATATCAATATACAAATACATTCTTATATAAAATGTGAATGAAGTTGCAAAGAAAGGTTATCAAAATCGCGAACCATAATGAAATAAGTAACTGAAGCTAAATCGCTTCAATTCACACCACAAATGTTAAGGCCAGCGAAATTCACCACACTAACTGTAAACGTGTTGAGAAGCTGCTCCATACAGTTTGAGGGTGACTGGCCGCACACTTTGAGCTTTTTTTTAGCCAAGTCAAATGAACGCGAACTTTGTGTTTTACAGCTTTTAAGAGTCCAAACTGATTGCTTTTCATTTCTTAACTTTTCGAGCAGCTTCTGAACTTGACAGAAAAATGTTGAGACTTTTCGCTTCCATTCCCTGAAGCTGAATTATGATTCTAGACGCTTTCCCAAAATCTTTTCAACTGAAATGCCGCTTTAAGCTAAATATAATCTTTGGTATATTAAAAATCGGTTGACAATTCACGAACTTATAGCAATAGATATGGGTAGCACTTGCTGGCTTGCCTTTTTCGAGTTCATTATAGCCAGAGACGACTGTCGAAAGTGTTTAGCATCTGACTTCAAAGTGCATTGCTCAGTCAGATTTTGAAAGAGAACAGAACGATTTGCATAATTGGTTTAATGAATTAACGAAAGCATGCATATTCATGTTACTTACCAAATGGGTGTGAAAAGTAGGGCGGGATGGGCGTGTCCGGATGTAGTTACTCGAATCATTAAGTCCTTCACATAACCGAATGTGTTATGAGTGCGTGAATACATTCATAACATAGTGCTTAAGCTTATGTTTATGTTTGACTTTCACTTGAATTATTCAGATATAATGAGATTCCTTGACAGTTTATTAGGAAAAATGCACTTACTCACGAATTTAGACATAAACATATGTTAAGAGTTCAATTTAAGTATTAATTGTGTAGCTTAATTACAAATATAGGTACGCACTGATTCAATTAGTGCATTCATTATAGCTATGAATGTATTCACTTTAGTTTTGAGTGCATTTAACTTAACTTTAAGTCTTTTAATAAGTTTTTTAACATTACAAAAGCTTACAATAGTTAAAAGTTGCAACACAAACTTTATTCATGAGTGAACTCAGTTTATTCATGAGTGAACTCAGTTTACTCATGAGTGTACTCACATGCCTAAGTCAATCATGAGTTAATCATGAGTGTATTTACTTTGGTTATCCAATTTTTGCGCTATACTTTTCCTTACTCTAGTTTCAAATACGAATATTGAATACATTCAGTTAGACTTTGAGTGCACTCCCCGATCTTAGCTTACTGTAGTTGTGGAAAGTATAAGCACTCACTTTATTCATGAGTGAACTCACATACTTAAGTTAATAATGAGTCAATTATGAGTGTATTTACTTTGGTTATCCAATTTTTGTACTTTACTTTTCCTTACTCTAGTTTCAAATACGAACAGTTACTTAATTCATGAGTGCACCCATTAAATTATTGAATACATTCAGTTAGACTTTGAGTGCACTCCCCGATCGTAGCTTACTGTAGTTGTGGAAAGTATAAGCACTCAGTTTATTCATGAGTGAACTCATTCCCTTCAACTAATAAGATTCATAGCGTGCATAATCATTGAATGCACTCACTCACCATTCATTCGCATTGAAAACAGTAATGGCAATTTGCAAAGAACATAATAATTAGCCATTATTCAACACTCACTTACGAACGAGCGCACTCGCATTCAAAATTATCTCTCTCGCACCTCACAAACAGCAAACAACAACAACAATAGGCTTATTCATATACACTTTGAATGAACTGAAGAGTCGAGCACGCTCCTGATTGCCAGTCACGTGTTCAGCTTTGTTTTTAGCTCATTCTGGCATTGCTTTAACTCCCATCGAGTTGTCGCGTTTGCGTTGCACGAAAGCCAAATTAAGTCCAAGCATTTATTTTTGGCATCTGTCATTAGGCAATGTCAATTAAAGGATACCCATTTCAGTGAACATATATTGCATATGTTGCATATTCACATCGACAGGTGCTTAAAATCCCTTGCTATCTCATCGCTCTTTCTCTGTCTCTCTCCCTTCGATTCAGTCGCAAAACTTTTGGCATATGTTGTGTGCCCAAAAATCCAAACTGACCTGACACACTGGTTAAAGACACACAAAACTGAGCTGAAATATAAGAGTTATCATTTCTTTACATTTTTGTTAAACTTGCATTTGTGACTCCTGAAAGTATGCTATACAAATTGTTGGTTTCAAAAATGTTAAATCAACAAAAGTAAATCGCATTAAGAACTACTGCTTTATACATATATAGAAAGTGGTATTATCCATTAAACGATTATCGCAACGCAGGCCTTATTTGGAGCAAGGACACTTCAAATAATACGTTTAACTATAATCACACTCAGTGTACTTGTTACCCTTTTGCATAAGCCCATTTGACCCGGTCGTCAATACCAAAAAACGGTCATGCGAATGCATATTTAAAAAGTTTAAACTTATAAATATTAATCAAGTTTGAGTCAGTGTGTGTATGGAATTCTTTTGACACACTTTCTGCGTGCTGCATTCGTGCTTGTGTGTGTGGGTGTTGCTGCCACAAGGCTTATATGAATTGCAACTTGCACTAGCACCGAGACCCTTGAGAAGTTTCTGTGGGCATACGTTGTGGAACCGGGGGGTGGCGGTGGCGATGGAGGGGTGTTGTTTCGAGTGCATTGCCAAGTCAAGTTGGTTAAACGATTTGGACTTCCATTTCATGTTCACTTTTTGTTGTTCTTTTTTTCTTTCTTTTCGCATTTTGTTAACAACTTGACGTCTTCGACGTTTTCAATTGTTGTGCAATTGCGAATGAAAATTGTATGAGAAAATGTCGAGCAATTTCAATTTAAGCCCAGGACTCACTTTCCACGTTGCCTCCATGACAACAACAACCATTTAACATTTAAACTGAAAGTTCCTTGAGCTCCCAACAACTCCCTCTCCTTTGCTTTGCTTTCGTACCTGTGTTCTTTTCAGTTCTATAAGCCATCTATTTTTTGACTGCTTTTAGTTTAATTAAGGCCAGAATTGTAGGCGGTCTTGGCTCCCAAACTTCCACGTCCACATTCGACACCATTGAGTCTTGGCCATCAGTTTAATGGACATGTCCTTTGCCGTCCATAATCCCAATTGTTAAGTGCGAACAACAGCAATCCATCAAATTAATTACAATTTCATTTCATTTAGTCCAACAATCGGCATTCAGGCATTTGTCATTTTATCATTAATTATACCTTAATCTGCTAATCGCGACAGATTTTTGTTTGGGCAATGAACCGACTCGCAAAGGTTAACAAGATCTTTCGAAAAGGAATCAAACAAAAATAATTTTTAAGTGATTTTTACATAATTGCAAGGTATTTGAATAATAATTTAAGCAGTAAGAACATAATGGTCTACAAAATCAAATGCCTATGGAATTGTGAGCTGGTTAAGTGTCTGTGTGAGTGTGTGTGTATGCGTATACTTAATTTCAATGTTCCATATCTCCGGTGTTTCTCAACCAATTTCAATAAACATTTCACAGATTGTCAATATTTTGTCTAATGTTTCAAACATAATCTGAAACTTTTCCAAATTCAAGATTTTGTTGTTATCGATAACATGTGTATATCGAAAACGGGAAAAGTTATCGAAACTATGTCGACTCGGCTGTTGATGCTGATCAAGAATATATATACTTTATGGGGTCGGAGATGCTTCCCTCCGCCTGTTATATACTCTTGCACACAACTCTTATACCCTTTTAAACATTTTCAAGGGGTTCAGAGTATAGAAAGGTTTGCATTAAAGTGTTCTGGGAAATGTGAGCGAGAAAATGTTATGCAATCAGATCAAAGGGCAAAATATTATTTTTTCTAATTGGCTTGTTTCTTAGAACGAAATGTATCTGGTCTTAATAGCAACAATTCGTTGGAAATAGCAATAAGCTTGTTTGTAAAACGACTTTTATCAGTAATGAATTTATTCTCAAGCTGTATTCTGGGCATAAAGACAGTCAACAATAGTTCTTAAGAATTCATTTTATTTTTCCTTCTCTCATTTTTTTTTTGGGTCAAGGAAAAGTTTCATAGAAAAAGTTGTGAAGATTTTTTTTTCAGGAATTTCTTATTGCTGAGCTAGTTGAAGAGTTTTGATAACTCAAGCAAAAGAAACTATTAGAACATAGTTGAAGGTGTATGTGGGCATATATATATATATAAATATAAATAGGCACAACAGCAACAACAACAACAACAAGGAAGCAGCTAACAAAAACAAATTCAACTCTTTTAGGTATTGCAATAAATTTTGTTTATGTTTATTTGCTGCAAAGTGATTAAAAAGGCCATCGATAGGCAGATACATTGGGGCAGTGGGGGAGAGCTGGGTTTTCAGTTCAGTTGATGTCCTTTTAAGTGCCTTCCTCAAACCTTTTGTGGGTTTTTTTCGTCACCTGTCCGCTTTTCGCAATGTGAACTTTGAACTTTTGGTACATATTTTTGGCGCTTGCCTTATAAACGCAAGTGTAAACAAATGTTCAAGCAACAGTAATAAAAACATTTCTCTTCTTCTTTCTCGGCACAATTTGTATTTATTTCATTCAAAAATCTAAACAAAATTTTGTATTGCCAGACGAAGAGTCGTAAAAAGCAAATGAGTAAAACTGGCACAGAACAAACTTAATTATTATAGAAGAGCTGAAAAATGCGAAAGCAGCACAACGGAGTTGAAATACTCTTCTACCAAAATAGGTTTTTATATACATATATTGAGTGTTTTCCAAGAAGAAGAAGGTTTTGAAAATAATCGTAAACCAATTATTTTTTCAACATTTTTTTCATAATACATTTGATATTATTTTTTGAAATAATATGATTTTTTTTATCAATTTTTTCTTCATTGAAAACTTTTTAAATCTCCAAAAAAATTGAATAAATTGAATGAAGAAAAAGATTTGTTTTGAGTATAGTTATTTTTCACTTATATGATTTTAAAACAAACTAATAATAACATTTTTTAAATGAGTATTCGAATAATTTTATTTACAGTACCAAAATTGGTTTTATATATACATATATTAATTGTTGTTCATTTTTGCGGGTCAGAAGAAGGTTTTTAAAATAATTGTAAAATAATTCATTTTTTCAACATTTTTTTTTAATATATTTTATTTTATTTTTATAACTAATATGATTATATTTATCAATTTTTTATTCATTCAAAACTTTTTAGAACTACAAAAAATGTTAAATAAATTGAATGACGAAAAATATATGTTTTTAGTTTAGTTATTTTTAACTTATATGATTTTAAAACAAACTAATAATAGAATTTTTTAAAGAGTATTCGAATAATTTTATTTACAGTACCAAAATTTGTTTTATATATACATATATTGATTGTTGTTCATTTTTGCGGGTCAGAAGAAGGTTTTTAAAATAATTAATTTTTTTCCAAAAATTTTTTTTATATATTTTATTTTATTTTTTTAACTAATATGATTATTTTTATCAATTTTTTATTCATTCAAAACTTTTTAGAACTACAAAAAATGTTAAATAAATTGAATGACGAAAAAGATATGTTTTTAGTTTAGTTATTTTTAACTTATATGATTTTAAAACAAACTAATAATAGAGTTTTTTAAAGAGTATTCGAATAATTTTATTTACAGTACCAAAATTTGTTTTATATACACATATATTGATTGTTGTTCATTTTTGCGGGTCAGAAGAAGGCTTTTAAAATAATTGTAAAATAATTTATTTTTTTCAAAATTTTTTTTTTTATATATTTTATTTTATTTTTATAACTAATATGATTATTTTTATCAATTTTTTGTTCATTCAAAACTTTTTAGAACTACAAAAAATGTTAAATAAATTGAATGACGAAAAAGATATTTTTAGTTTAGTTATTTTTAACTTATATGATTTTAAAACAAACTAATAATAGAGTTTTTTAAATAAGTATTCGAATAAGCTTTTTATGAATATTAAAATATGAAACATTGTTTGTTTTTGTTTAGGTTTCTTCAAAATGAATAGCACTTCAAATGAAATCTTACTTTTATTGGCCATTTGCTGACCTTGGCTGAGTCGCCTTTTTACCATGATTTCATTTCATATTGTTCCTTTTTCAATGTCCTTTGTGTGGATTCTTTATTTTATTTTTGCACTTAAAGCCCACTTTGTTTATGGTTGCAGAGGGCGCGGTAGGTGGTGGGTGGTGGGTGGATTGGTGTTTGCACAATTTCAATGCCAGTCAACCGTGCTGTCCTGCCAGTAGGGTGTCCACTTTGCACCTAACCGCCTTGAAACCTTCTAACAACCAGTCCACAGCTACTCAACCTAATGAAGCAGCAGCAAAACCTGAACAAATAAACACCACGTTACCAGCAAAAACAATAGACGGAATTCTGCACATGCAAATGCAATTTGCATCCAACTGGCAGGCGATTGAAGGAGCAGGAGCAGCAGCTACAGGTATGCAGGTGCACAATGAACAAACAGGAGACAATGACAATGATGCGAACAATGGACAAAAGTGGATAAATCTAAACTGACAGATTTAAGCTGCTGGAATCACAGAACAATACGAATAAGCAGAAGCATCTTTTATATATATTTATGAGTAACTATGTTTGGAATATTGAACTTCTCATCGTCGGAAAATAATTAGAAATAGGAATAAAGTCTTTAAGCTTTAGTAAAACCGAACTTAAACTTAACGCAAAGCACAGCAACAGGGTATACAGGATTAAGGCGTCCAAAGTTAATCCTGTATGGGTGGAATTTGGCATTTGACTGGCTCCTTATGCTAGCTGAATAAGCTAGTCCAAAGGGCAAAGGGCACCAACAGGCGATGAATGCGTAATATAATCAAGAATTCATAACGTTTATTAAAAAGGCATAGAATGTTTACTAAATACCTGTTGATACCCTGTTCGCAGGCAACGCAGAGTTGCTTTCAACTTCACAAACGAATTTTAAATAACTTTCGTTAAATGTTAAATGAGTTTCGTTAAGCGAGGACATACTGTATACGAGATGGCATAGTCAAAGATGGCTGCTGCCAACTGTTGCCTTCGTGACATTTGCAACCATGTGTCACGCGCCCATCACTAACAGGCCGCCACTGCAATCACAACAGCAAAAACAACAACAACCGAGGTAACGGCAAAAGATTTGCTCAGATTTCACGTCGAGTACGCAACAACAATGCCTAAGTTGAAGCTGCTGTTGACGTCGACGTCGACGTCGATGTCGGCGTTGATGCTTGCGCTTGTTGTTGCCTTTGGCTTTAGCTGCATTGCATTGTTCTTGCATTTACTTAATTTTCTCTCATTTGCTTCAATTTGCGCTTGCAAGAGAGCGAATTAGAGTGGGCGACGTTGAGAGAGAGCGAAGTCTTCGATGCTTGCCGTTTTGTTGTGAAAAAAAAACAACAAAAGCACAAAAACAAAATATGCGCCCTTGTCATTATCATATTTCGCTTTTGTTTTTGTTTTTGTTTTGCATTGCAGCTTCCCAGTTTTGTACATATTTCTAAGCTATGCAGTTTCTATTCCAGATCCATTTCTTCTATTTTCATTTGCATTTATATTCGCAGTTGCCAGTTGGCCGTTGATCGCAGCCGGTTGCCCCGCTTCAACTAAGCTAATCGCAATCGCAATCGCAATCGTTATCGTTATCGTTGAAATCGGAAGCGTGTTGAAATTGTATAATCAATGAACTAAACTGTATAGAAAAAAGAGTTTTATGTGAGTGCATATAGTTTGTATGTATAGTACAGTCGTGTCTTGAAATACAGTAAACAACCAATATAGTGTACACTAATCCAAACAGAACAAAGCAATAGTTATACAAACGACATTTGTGGAACGTAAGCTAATTTTTATTTGCGAATTCTTCTTATAGTTATTCTTGGACTTTTTTATAGGGAACAAAACACAGACCCTAAGAAATAAGGACGTTATATTGAGACAAGACTGTATACATATTTATATAGTGTCCATCTGTATGATATTTGGTTTTTCAGCTACTCTTAAAGAGTGTTGTTGGGTTCTATTAACATTATACTGTTAACATAACCATAACTGTTAACATAAATGTTATGTAACAGAGCTGTAAGTGTTATAATCATAATTTACATTTCTTTTACATTTCAAATATTGTTTATTGCGTACGAAATAATGCGACTCCCATAAATAATAGTTAACATGACTGAAGATGACCTTGAACTTTAACATTCCAAGCTATATACAATGAGAATGTAATATAATAATAATCCTATTACATTCTCATTGTAATGTAATAATAATCCTATTACATTCTCATTGGCTACATACACCAAAAAATAAACAAAGCTTCAATCGATTGTTAATGTTAACTGCATACACAGTCACATGTGTGTGAGGGTGAATCTTCAGGTACAGTCAACAATTGCAGCTACCAAAAGTCAAGGGTCATTCTCATGTACATACAAATGTTTGTAATTGGAAGCCCCATACAAATGTTATGATTTCTAGTTCATACTCCGACCCCCACCCACCCAACTCGTGCCAGCCCCTTTCTGTGTTTTACTTTCACAAGTCCGTTGGATTGTTGTCAACCAACGTGAGCGAAGCCAGTGAGCTTGTGGCCTGTGTGAAACTGCAGTTGATTTATGACCATGCGCTCCGGTTCGTAAGGAATCTGAATGGGCAAGGAGCCAGAGTTATAGGGGCGCGAATGGCAACCTGTCCTGGTCAAAGGCTCTAATGAAACACGCAAAGTAGGAGGCGACGCTAACATTTGTCGAGGGCTAATTGAAAACAAAGAACAAACAAGAATGCATCCATCGAGATGCTGCATTCACCATTGTGTACAGTGGGGCAAAGAAGGAACAACAACGAGAACAACCTTAGATTCATGAACAAATACTTGATTTCAGCTCGAACGTTTCTTGAAGCAAGTCAGAACGGCTGAAATCTTAATCCAATAATCTTTGCTTTACTTTGGCATGAACTTTGAAGTTCTGGAATTCAAAAGGATAACTGACTAAACTACTTTTGGGTGTTCAAATTCTTTTGCGCTTAGTAAATATGTTAAATTTCGAGACTTGCATTTGAAACTAGAGAAAACTTGTTGAAGAATTTACACGATAGCTAATAGAATAAAAGTATTATCATTGTTTGTTACTATCAAAAAAGTTTACTTGTTTACATTGGTCAAAAAGCCTTCAGACTTGCTTGATGTCTGTTAATACATTGTTCAATAACTTATGTACACATATACATATTTACATCATCATTTATTCGAGATAACGCACAGATGATTTACATTGATCACAGATAAAGAGTATATTGGTTTGTTGCTATCCGTCCGTCCGTCTGTTTGAACGCAACTTTTTTTGGAGACCCTTAAAGCTAGAGTTTTGAAACTTTGCAATTATGTATGTCCATGTGTTTGTCCGACAAAGTGTTTAAATTGGGTAGCTACGCCCACTGGGAGGCTGGTAAATCGATAACAAATCCATGCCACTCGATTTGCAATTCGACAGAAAAAACCCATTTTTTCCACATTTTAACAACTCGATTCACTCAACTTGGTTTCAATGTATAATGAAAACCCGGAAACCGCTATTTGTTTAACTTGTTTACATTTGTTTTTTGCATGTTTCGTTTGTTTGTGGCTGAGGTCAATATTGATTTAAAAATGTTTTGGCTTTTGATTTCCCGTCGTCAAACTCTTCACGCGTTTTGGCCAAAGTCTGCTTCTGCTGTAAATCTGGTCGAGACTAATTGGTGGGAAGATACTTAGTGACTGCCCTCAAAGATATGCTTCAAAAATTGAGACGCCACGCCCAGCCATACCACTCTCCTTTCCTTCTGTTCCTTTGCCAGCTGACTTCTCATCAGCCGTTTTTCTATACTGATATCAGAGTATTCCGCAGTCGGTTGTGTCCAACCGCAACGTTTACACAGTTTTTTGTGACTTCTTCTGTAAAAAATTTGAAACGAGTTTAAAAACTTGCATATTAATCATTTTTTTTTTCACTTTTCAATATCCGTTCTTAGTACTGTAGTTGGTCAGGGTTTAGGTTAAGCTGGCTCCACTGTGCGCTGCTTGCTGATGGGTCAGCTAAATGCAGTTGGACGGCTTGACAGGCAAATGAACAAAGCGCTGCTCGTCGCTGCCGTCGTCGCTGTCGCTGTCGCTGTTGACGTCGACGTCGACGTGTTTTGTTTTTGGATTTGCGAGAACGGTAACCAAAACGGCACATAAGGCAAACAATAGTACGTGAAAAGGCCAATGTTGATGACGTCCTCATCATCGTCTACATTGTGATCATTATCAACGACGTCAGCGCCAACGTCAGCGTCGAAGTCAGCGTCAGCGTCAACGTCGCCGTGGGTGTGCAGCACTTTTCATTCTCATGACAGCCAATTGAAGTGTGCCACAAACAACTAGCAAACACACACACACACACAAACACCCACACACACACATACACACATACACACACACACACACACACACAAACACCCACACACACACACACACACAACATCTGTGTTTCACATATGCAATTGTGTTTTTGTGCACACACACTCACACACCCACACACACACACACACAACATCTGGGCTCACATATGCAATTCTGTTTCTGTGCACACACACACACACTGACAACACACTAACAAGGATGCGAGCACATTTCGATGGGTATGTCATATGTTATGTACGCTATGCGTACACTGAGCGAAACAAAGCACTAATTATGTGCTTTACTTTACTTCCTTTCCCATTCTTACTTGCTTAAGGTAAGCGTTAAGCTTAAGCAATTCTTTCGTTTCTTCAAAGGTCATTGATTTTTTTTGTCAGTGTATTCTTTTTATATACACGATTGCAGCTATTTTCAACACTTAACACGTCGTTTCGCTCTCTTCACAATGCATCCAGGCACGTGCTTAACCAACAACAACACAAACATTGCAAGCACACTGAGAAAAATCACCACGCAATATTTTGTACCCATTGTTACAGCCAAAGATACTAGACTCAGTGATACCTTTCAAAGCAGCACACATATTAAACATGTAAGAACACTCCAGTCGAGAAATACCGACTAGAAGATACCCTGAACCCATGGTCAGTGCTTGGTAGTATGTGTGTGTGTGTGTGTACGCGTATACTTTCTTAATTTCAATGTTCCATATCTCCGGTGTTTCTCAACCGATTTCAATACAAATTTCTCACATTTTCATTATTTCGCCTAAGGTCTCAAACTTTATCTCAAAGTTTTCCAAATTCAAGGTTCTGTTGTTATCGATAACATGTGTATATCGAAAACGGGAAGAGTTATCGAACATTCGAAACAACCTTGTAGTGCTTAGCTTAACTTCCGAAAATGGAAGTCGGACGAAAATGGCTATATCGACTCGGCTGATCAAGTATATATATATACTTTATGGATTCGCAGATGCTTCCTTCCGCCTGTTACATACTTTGGCACATAACCATTATACCCTAGTTACCCATTTACAATGGGTTCCAGCAACAACATCCCAGAGTTCTCCCACTGGCATATATTATCCGATTGCGAATGTCACGAATGCGCTCGATTGGACTGTGTGGAGAGAGAAAAGCTAGAATCCCAACAACAGATGTGACATTCATACCATAGACAATATTAGCTAGCATTCCAATGCAAACTCGTGCAAACTAGAGACAGAGAGAGACAGAGAGAGAGATAGAGAGAGAAAGAGAGAGAGAGAGAGTTAAGATTTGTTTAACCGAACAGTCCCGAATTCAAGAATAAAGATTCGACAATAAAAACTATTTCACTTACTTTCACTTACTTACTCGAAGCTAGCTGGATGAACTAGTTTCGTTTGCTTAAATGAAGACAAAGCTCACGTAAAGCTCAATAAACAGTAATGCCTTTAACAAATTTCAAGCTTATTACCACCAAAATTGTATTTATATATATATATATATGATCTGCAATCCAAACATCAAAGCTTACAAAAATCTGCTTTAAAAGTTGAACCAACTCTAGGCTTTTATTACTAAATTATTTAGTCGGAAATCGTTTCCCTTTCAAGAATGCAAAACAACGAAGTTATTTCAAAATTTATGATGAGCTATTTTGATAGCTCGTGGTACACTTGTTGCGATATGTTTATGATATTCCTTTTCTTTTTTCTATGTATACAAAAAAATTCAATAAATAAAATATAAACACACATGTCGATTCATGACAGAGAAATTTTCTTCATCGACAGTTTATGCCTGGATAGAGGTCAATTTGAAAGCATTTAGACAACTCAGCCACAATTCATAGGTTTATATGGTTATGTTCTCATGCCAGTTATTATTTAAAGTCGTTGAATACAATATCGAATAATACGACAAAAGCTGAGCCACAAATAGAAATGTTGCACAATTGTATTTACTTTGGCTTTGCTTTGATTTATTATTGGCTCGCTTGTTCGCTGGCTTCCAGAAGAGTTTGATTGATAAAGTTTTACTTGTTCATATTGTAAACTTTTGTACGAACATCATAAGTGACTTTATAGTACGATAAAAATAGATTCTTATGAAAAGAGTTCCAGATATAGCATCAGTTTGCATTGTCAGGGTTATAAAATCAAAATCAAAATGATGTAAATGTGTTTGCATTTTGTTTGCTCGATTTGATGTAACAAAAATCATTTCGATAACTTTACACTTGTGTTTTTTCGATAAATATCGATTAATTTGTATTTGATTTACTTCAACTTGACAGTTTAACGGCTTTTAAGCGAATATGTTTATTAAATTGTGTTTGATTTACAGCTAAGTTTTGCTTTGCAGTTGCCATTTGCCTGTTCGATAAATAACTCGCTCCGTGGTGTGATTGTGTGTGTGTGTGTGTCACCGATAACGGAAATCAGTTTGTAGTTTTGAAGCTCACATGCAAAAGAACAGCAATAAACAAACAATTTACAAGCAATAAAAATGATATTCCGCTGGCATTTTGTTTTTGGCACAAACAAACAAGCAAACCCGAAAAACGCGAATGTTCTTTGCCGCCGCCTCCGCCGCCGCCGCCGCCGCCGACTCTTAGCCGGCGTCAGCTAAACGCCTGCAGTTGCACTCGCAACCAGCCGAACGAACACGAACACTCGCTCGTGTCGCTGTCGGCGTCGTCGTCGCTAGATGCGGCCGGTATAAGGATAAGTTGGCCAGATGCTTGCAAGATTCTGTCATAACGGCTTCGGCATTCGTGGCGCGCGTTTCGCACGCGGCACAACCATAAGCAGAAGCAGAAGCAGCAGCAGCAGCAGCAGAAACCAATAAAAAACCAAAAACCATAAAATCAGAACTAAATCTAAAACATAAAAGAAAGTGCAAAGAAGTTGAATGTTTGGAGCGTTCGCGACGTTTGTTAAGATTTTTTTTCTTGTGTTAGCTGTTTTGTTGTGTGTTGTTGTTTTAGCGCGTTGCCAGTTGTTTGAATATTTGAAAAACGTTTTCGAAATCGAAGTCCATGGCAGTGTTGTTGCCAGCCATCTGAGCTGCGTTCAAATGTGATGCAATGTTATGGCTACTATATCTCAAATACAAAACAATTCAAAGACACTATTCGGCAGTCAAAAATAACAAAGTATTCAAAAGTTGTTCAAAAACTTCAGTATTAGCCAAAAGGCGAACAGTTGAAAACATTCAAACTAATTATAGAACTCAAAATTATATTTGAAAAACTACAGCATCAAGCATTAGCTACAGGTGAGTCTTGGTTAAATACTTTGCTTTTTTCCAAGTGTTTATATAATCTTGTTATACCCTGACAACGAAGCTAAAGAGTATATTAGTTTGTCCATCATGCTGTCCGTCCGTCCGCCTGTTTGAACGCAACTTTTTTTGGAGACCCTTAAAGCTAGAGTTTTGAAACTTTGCAAATACGTGTGTCCATGTGTTTGTCAGACAAAGTGTTAAAATTGTGGAGCTACGCCCACTGGGAGGCTGGTAAATCGATAACAAGTCCATGCAACTCGATAAAAAAAAAAACATATTTCCCACACTTTAACAGCTAGTGGCACCAAACTTGGTACGAAGATAGCTGGTTACTTTCCAAAAAAAGCTGCATTCAAAGTTTAGTTGCCACGCCCACTCCTGCCGCAGTCAGTCTACCGACTTTTTAAAACCAGGATGACCTTATCTTCCACAGTTTGCAAGCTAGAGTCACAAAATTAGGTGGCAAGAAAGCTAACTACTTCCGGCAAAGATCTGCATATTCATAAGGTTACGAAGCCATGCCACCCGCCTTTTTAAAATCGTATATCCCCATATCTTCCACCGCTTTAAGGCTAGAGTCACGAGTCTTGATTTCAATATAGCTAGTGGCATGCCCCAAAGATCTGCCTAAAAAAACATTCAATATACATTTTTTTTTAGTTCTTTTTCGGTTTTTTTGTTGCTATTTTTTGTTTGATTTTTTAAACATTTTGCGTTATTTATGGAATTAGCTGCTAAGTTAAATATAATATATGCCATGTCATTGTTTAAACTGTAAAGATTTGCCTTAACTGCGCAAACAGCTTTCAATTTTGATTCAGCTAACTGCGCAACTAAATATAATGTAAGTGTGTGTGTGTGTGTGTGTGTGTTTGTGTGTGTGTGTGTGTGTGTGTATGTGTATGTATGTATGTGTGTGTGTTTGTGTGCAAATGTTTATAAATAACATTTTAAAACATTTTTCTCCATTAGAGAAAAGTCGCTGGGTTTGCGGCGCTGTCCAGCGGGGCGTATGTGCAACATTGCAAATATTTACATATCGTCGTTTTTGCCAAGAATTTCATATTTTTTAATATGCAACTGGGGGGCAGCCTCCCACGCTCCCCGGCCGCCTGTCTGACGTGTGTAAACATTTTGGCCCCAGAAAATCCCAAGAACTTTTTGGTTCAATTTCTTTGCTTTTCCCCGCACAAAAAAGCCTCTGTTTTGGTCCAGTGCACAATATGCGGCAGCAACAACACTATTAGGGCGGTGCTGATGGTGGTTTAGGTGGTGCTGGTGTGGGTTGCAGTTGTCTGCGGTCTTGTTGTGCAAGGACGCGGCCATGCAATGGGCAAACTGGCCAAAAAAAAAGAGAAAAGGACAAACTTTTCGTGTTGACACAAGTTGTTACATGGCAAAAGGATGCTGGGCATGCGGCAAAGTGTTGCAAGTGCTGGTCATGCAGGCCATGCAGGGTATTTCTTAACAGTTCCTAACCCTTTTCCCCCGTTCCCAACCCTTTCCCAACGTTCCTAACCCTTTCCACGACCTTTAGTTGCATGTTTGTGGCTGATGATGATGAACAATGTGCATGAAATCAAATTTAAACACTTGCGGTTGACTTTCTGACCCACACACACATACACAGAGACATACGCGCATCCTTTTTCACACACTCTCGCTTTTGTCTCTGTTGTTGTTGTTGTTTTCGGTTTTATTCACACAAGTAATGAGCATGAAATGGGTTTCAAAGCTGACACTAAAGTCTCACGAAATATCCTTTTGCATTTAAGTACTTATGTGTGTGTGTGTGCCACACGCTTTTGCCACGTTTCACCCATAGAAACACACGACGTTTCGTAAGTGCTTGCCATATAAAAAGGATGCCGGAGCATTGCTTATCATTCGTTTATTTATTTGCTTCTTGCCATTGAGACAGTCTGTCTCCCTTCCCTTATGTGTGTGTGTGTGCGTGGGTGTGTGCGCTTAAGCTGGCAAAGTATTTTATGAGAAAACCAAACGAATTTAGACGCAAAGCATTTAAAATTAAATGCGAATAAAAGAAAGAGCAGTCTCCTTTTAAGCTGACGAAGTTTTAAGACTCTTACCAGTTGATACTTAGAACTTTTTTGCTAGGTAAAATATAAAATAGATATGAAAACAGTTCTTTCGACTTCTAAATGATCATATTTTTATTATTTTAAGTTTTTTTTTGCGCAAAAAAACTTAAATCTGAGTATACCTTCTGCACTTACGGCAGACGGGTCGTATACGTAATATAATAAATGTCTGTGCTGTCCAGTATCTGTGTGTGTTTGTGTGTGCGTGTGTGTGCGTGTGTATGTGTGTGTGTGTGTTGCGCCCAAAACGAATTCGATTTGTCTAAGTTAGGCAAATTCAATTGAAACGAGTTTAAAATTATTGTCAGAATTCTAGCAAATATTCAAACTTTATGAAACAATCGGACAATGATGATGATATTAAATCCTGTCTACCGTTCTAGATTTTGTAAAGGAATTGATGGAAAATAATGAATAATTAACTGAAATTAAAATAATACTTAAACTCTTAACTTACATATTTTTAAAAATATTTTACTTGTGTCTTGAACGAAATTTGTAAATATTTAAAAATAAATAATACAAAACATAATAGCCCAATTCTTACTGATAAAAACAATAAAATAGATACTCGCATATCAATATGATTAAAAACACAATGTTTCATATGACTAAAAAAAATGTTTTGAATTAAATTAAATTTTTTTATTTTTTTTAATGACATTCAAAACTTCTCAGAGAATAAAATATACAAAAAAAGTTGAAATATAAAGAAACCAATTATAAATCAAATTATATTGCTTGTCAAAGTTAACCTGCTGCTTGATTTAATCAAAACATAAATACACACAATATACATACATATTTATAATTGGTTATCGCTTTCTCAGTGAATTCTTATACAATAAAACATTTTGGCGAACTGTAATCAGCTTACATTTTATTTCACTTTCTCCTTATGATTGTTTCTTTTAACTTGTTCCGGTGAGCAGTAAACTTAATGTTGACTGCCATAAGTTGGGAGTTACAGTATAAGAATATTTTCAATTTGGATTTTATTCAGAAAACAACAATCAAACTATGAGTCGAGAGAAGCTTGCGCTTTCTTGTTGCAGTCTGCTTTGTGCCACTTTCGTACACATGACAAAATACCTATTATTAACAAGTAAAAAGGCTTTAGTCGAGAACTCGAACTTCCAACTAGACGAACCCTATACCTTACGCGTACATTCAGTGCTTGCAAGTGTGTGTGAGTGTGTATGCGTATACTTAACTTCAATGTTCCATATCTCCGGTGTTTCTCAACTGATTTCAATAAAAATTTCACAGATTGTCATTATTTCGTCTGATGTTTGAAACAGAGTTTCAAAGTTTCCCAAATTCAAGATTTTGTTGTTATCGATAACATGTGTATATCGAAAACGAGAAGAGTTATCGAAACTAGATCGACTCGGCTGTTGATGCTGATCAAGAATATATATACTTTATGGGGTCGGAGATGCTTCCTTCTGCCTGTTACATACTTTTCCACAAAACCATTATATCCTTTTTACCCAATTTCAATGGGTTCAGGGTATAAAAATAATTCCCCACATGAAAATATATATTTCTGACTAAATTATATTGTATTGTATTGTTTTACAGTCGAAAGTTAAGCGAGTTGTAAAATTATTCAAATATATAATTTCTGGTTATGTTGCTCACCAAAATGCAAATATATATCAAATACGATATAAATATTGATACAAGTTGTTCGGTAAAATGTAAATTAATTCCATGTCAAATGCATGTTTTGTGTGTGGATTTGGGCTGTGCAATATATTTAATAATATACGGAATATTGTTGACACAATCCGATCAGAACATAAACGAGCCACGCCCACACACACATTATTTTATTACATAACAGAAATAAAATGAGAAATAATTCTGTCAAATAAATCAAAAGAGCAAAGTTGACTTTTGCGTTCCCAACGAGAGTTCAATTTTCACCAATATAAATATTTAATATATTTAAATATCAAACGTTAAAGGCATCAAACGCATGCATTCATTGGCCAGAGTTACGAAAAGCCCCACGCATATTATTTAAACATGATTTAAGGTTTGCAAGCGGCACAACTAACAGATACCCCGCATCCGAAAGAACTACAGACAACAAGTTCGACACATGTTGCGAAATATAAATCAGTTATGTCTATATATGCTGTTTGCTGCTGCTGCTGCTGCTGCTGCTGCTGCTTCGATCATTGTTTATTAACATTCCCAGCTGAGTGCAAATAAATAAAGTCGAAAATAAAAACAACTGGCTGACGTCAGTGACGAGCTCGCACTGCCAATGAACATGATCGTGAAAATTATAATAATAATCAATAAATGCTGCTTGGCCAGCTCAACCGGAGCAAAGCAATGAGTTGAAATTAGAACAAGCTGTAAAATTCAAACTGCAATAAACAAATATAAGCTTTAAATACATTGCTGTTTGCTTCGTTTAGATATTTCAGTTTCTTAGTTGGCTCAATCAGTTCCTTCACATCTATAATCAGCACGAACTAATGAACTAGATAAACTACTAGAAGTTCTGCTGGTTGTAGTTCCTTAGTTCGCTCTAACTTTTTCTGAACAATACTAACTAACTGTACATTTTTACGAGTGTTTTTATACCCTGAACCCTCAATGGGAACAAAGGATATAATGGTTTTGTGCTAAAGAAGCAGAAGGAAACATCTCCGACCCCATAAAGTGTATATATTCCTGATCAGCATCAACAGCCGAGTCGCTTTAGTTTCGATAACTCTTCCCGTTTTCGATATACACTTGTTATCGATAACAACAAAATCTTAAATTTGGAAAACTTTGAAACGCAGTTTGAAACATTAGATGAAATAATGATAATCTGTCAAATTTTTATTGAAATCGGTTGAGAAACACCGGAGATATGGTACATTGAAGTTAAGTATACGCATACAAACACACACATACTTGCAAGCACTGACTATACGCGCAAAGTATACTGTTTAGGGTATCGTCTTGTCGACTAGAGCCTTCTTATTTGTTGTGTGTGCCATCTGGTCTGGTTTGATAACCGAAAGAATTTATGTAACAATTTGGGGGTTTGCGTTAGCTGTAACCAAAGTAATTAGCGATGTAATGAGTGTGGAATTTACATTCAACACTCTCAGATTGTTTCATATTCTAGACATATTTAAATAGCAAACACATTTTGACGATTATTTGAAGCCATTTGCCAAAATGCGTTCAAATTGCTTTTATTTAGTTCTATTTGTTGTTATGCATTTGCCAAACGGTTAGACAAAAAGCACACACACAAACACACACAGTCTAACAAGCTTTTTGAAGCACATATGCGAAATGCAAATGGCGCGACGTCAAGGACGCGAAGTCGTTTCGTGTGGTAATAGTAAGTGAGCGTGGCCATGGGCGATGCTTATATTATTTGCGCATTTGAGCGATTCATAATGATAATTTGTCGCCAGTGGGTTTTCCACTCAAATATTCATCTTAGTAATTGTTTTTGTGTCTGTGTGAGTGTTCCATAATTCTCAAACACTGCGCAAAAAGTAAGCATCACATTACATTCACCTAAAGTTAATTTGAGTTAACATTACAAGTTTCCTCATAACATTACCCTTAGTTAGGGATATGTTATTGACTTAAGATGTGCAAAGATCTGTGAATTAAAGTTTTAGAAAAGAGCTCTCAACATGCACAAAGATCTGTCTAACGGAGTTTACATTCTGTTAGATAACATAATCGACCAATGTTAACTTGCTAGAAACATAACATAAAAGTTCTCACTTAACATATGCAAAGATCTATCTAACATTCTTTAAGAATAATAACAAATTTCGCAAAAAAAAAACACATATACATACAGAAACAGCTTTTCTTTAACTTTTTTTTAACGATTTTCACACATTCCATAAGCGAAGCAATCTTAACACACTTTGCGTACAATTGCAAGATAATGAAATGCTTTTATGCCATTGCAAATTCGCAAGTGAACTCGTTCATAATGATATGCGTACATTATGCATTGTTTGCTTGAGTTTTCTATTGATTTTTCACTACACACACACAAATGCATACCATACATACAGGTATGTATAGTGTGCTCCTTACTTATGGCGCTTATAGCAATAATGTAGCATACTTTTTTGGGCAGACACCACAACCCGAGGCCATAGAACTGACGAACTGTCGCGCCTGAGTGCGTTATTTGTGGCTCTTATGCAAAACATGGCATTTTTCTGTGTTGCCTTCAGGCAGAGACACAAATATCATAGTGTCAAGCTTCAAGACTATCCATAAACATCTCTGTGGTGATTGCTTGCTTGCATGGGGTTGCATTGCATTGGTTTCCTGGTTTAAGCTACTGTTTTCGAGCTTGCATCAATACCTTACTTCATATTAAAACTCATTAATTGTACAACTGCACCTGACTGCGCACAGTTAACAAGTGTCGGTAACACCTTCGGCTCAACCCAGTCGGAGGACTTGACTTGGCTTTTTAGCTTGCAGCTTGCAGCAAGACAGCTAATTAAATGAGGTGACTCCCATGACACGACATGCCTTTATCTTTGTGTTTCTGTTTGTTTGTGTATGTGTGTGTGTGTCAGGGACACACTTGTTAATAATGCTCGCCATGACGTTGTTCTCGGTTCAAGTAAGCAGAATATTAAACGACTGCCAATTAACTGCAATCTCATTTGGTTGCCATGGCAACTATGCTTGCACTTGTAATTGAGTCGACGCCAAATTAAATTGACTTCCAGACAATGTCAATCCATATAGATAAACCCTATCTGCCACAGCCCCCTTCTCTCTCTCGCTCTCTCTCTCTAGCACTCTTTGAGTGCATCTGTCACATTCGATACTCTGAGGCAATGATGAAAAAAATGGCAACCTCTCAATCAAACTAACACCCAACCAACCCGCAACCACCCCCTTTGAATGACTGATATTCCCGGATATCATGAGCATACGAATTGGAATTTCTAATAAGCATTGGCCCTGGCACAAAATGTTGTGCTTCAGGGAAAAATGCGCAAATTAGATATATCTCCAAAGTATCAACAGAAGATACGATTTCATGGTCGAATCGCACATGCAGACAAGTGGGAGATTAGTGTGTAAAAGGGTTAAGAAGCATCAAGGTTAACATAAGTGTATGCAGCTCGTTAATCAGTTTCATTACATGCCATATGATTATAAGAGATTATTAAAGTTATGTGCATCGAAACACCCTTTCATTTCGTCTCACTTTGATTGAAGTGCTCTTGTGCTGTATCGTGTGAAATGTTTCAACAAAATGTTGCCGTTTATAGTTGTCATAAAATTCATTAAATTTCATAATGAGTCACCAGTTATGGGGCACATAATTCACTTAGGTCTCTTAACCCATTCTCATAATTAATTCATTGTTATGCACTTAAGCGTTGTGGCTCAGATCCAAACTTTATTAAGCGACGCACAATGACAAAAGTAAGAAATCCTATAAAACCATAATACCATATTCTGTATTCTTTTGGTCGAGTTTTGCTTAAAGTTTCTCAGCATTTTGTATTGTCCTTATTGACAAAACTTGAACCTTTAATGTGCTTTATAAGCTCTTTCAAGATATGTTAAAGTAAAAGGTAAATTTTTAGTTTTCTTTCAGTGGAGTTTTGTGTAGCTAACAATTATTTCACATGCTTTCTTTTCTACATACTTAAAGCACTGTGTGAGTAACTTTTGCCTGTGTTTCGCTTTTCGTGTGGCACTTTCTTTATGCAACAACGTGGCGTATGCTTGATATTTTCGATTGCCGCCTGCAGCTTGCTGCAAAACTTTGGCACAATATGTTAGCCTAAAAGGGTCAGGCGTAGTTTGGCAAGGTAGTTAGTAGTAGGCGGCGGGCGGTGGGAGGGGAAGCACGGTGCATTCGGGCCTGGCTGTTGCTAGTTTTGCTAATATTTTACTTTAATTTTGTACTCGACAAACTTAATAAGGCTGAGGCAATGAAAACCAACAATTATAACCTGAAGTTTGATGCATGCTTCGA
Source organism: Scaptomyza reducta (assembly GCA_035044485.1). Taxonomy (NCBI): domain Eukaryota; kingdom Metazoa; phylum Arthropoda; class Insecta; order Diptera; family Drosophilidae; genus Scaptomyza; species Scaptomyza reducta. The sequence continues at coordinate 169,549 of JAWNNV010001268.1, read as the reverse complement.
AGTGCTATAAAAAGTGAAAAGAAAGTAAGAGTCAACGACTTGAAGCTACACAGAATCAAACCATAGTTTAAGCCGCCTTCAAAACTCATCAGATCGCTTGAAAGACATACTGCTAAATAGGTACTAGAAAACATTCAAAACTTTAAGAGCTTCTCGTTAAAAAATCGATATTTATCATTAATCGATATATCTGTTTTTTGTTGATGACCTTAAACATATATTATGTCGCTGTAAGCTCTTACAAATATCCACTTCAACAAACTTTATTGTGTTCGCTTAGTGCATTTTTAATAGGAAAACTTTGCCAGTTTCTTGATAAATGTTTCTCTCCCTTTTCTTTTCGATAAGATGCACTGCATACACACACACTTACACGTACACGTACACGTACAGAATATTCTACGCAATTACAATCAAGTTTAATCAAAGTGAAATGCAGCGACATAATTGGCATCCGCTGTACCATTTTATATCCTTCAGTGCTCTTCCTTCCACACGATGTGGCAATAAGAAGCACATTATTATCTTGCTTTTCAACGTTCTTTCTTGACAAGTAAATATTTAAGCAAACATTCCATTATTTACAACATCCTTTGCTTCTTCCTGACCCGTAATGCCAAAGACTTTAATTAAAATTATAATAATCCAAGAAGCTGTCAAAGAAATTGTGCATCAACATTAAATACATGCATAAATGCATATGTTCTCCTCAAGGTTATGAGATAAGAGCGATATTTCTCAATTAATGCGATGTGAGTTGCGTGCTTGGCTATTTTTAATGAGTTTACACGTAAATACCATCGTTCTAATTGATTTCTTAAACCCCGCACCCATCATATTGACAGAAACTTGTGCAAATGTATGCAACAGGTAGAATGAAGCATATTCGACCTTATAAAGTGTTCAAGATGGTTTTTTTGAACGGCCGTTTATGGAATTAAAGTTCTTGCTTACTTTTTGAATAGTTAAAATATCGATAACACGCATTTCGATAAGAATCAAAATCGAAATTTCATAGATATCGATATGAAACTTTAAAGGGAAACGTAAAAAAAACCTTAGGGGTTTTACCAGTCGTAAAATATCGATAACACGCATTTCGATAACAATAAAAATCGGAATTTCATAGATATTGATATACAACTTAAAATGGAAACGTAAAAAAAAACCTTAGGGGTTTTACCAGTCGTAAAATATCGATAACACGCATTTCGATAAGAATCAAAATCGAAATTTCATAGATATCAATATGAAACTTTAAATGGATACGTAAAAAAAACCTTAGGGGTTTTACCAGTCGTAAAATATCGATAACACGCATTTCGATAACAATAAAAATCGATATGAAACTGTAAATGGATATGTAAAAAAGGACTTATGATGTTGACCAGTCGTAAAATATCGATAACACGCATTTCGATAAGAATCAAAATCGAAATTTCATAGATATCGATATGAAACTGTAAATGGACTAAGGATGCACCCGGTTTTTGTTTGTCAACAGAGCGGATACTCGTTTGAATTATTTTCCACGAATTTTCTATTACGATCTTGTCTCCAGTTGAGGGTGAACTTTAATCGAATGAAACAAATTCACCCAACGGTGATTTAAACTTCAAAGAAACAAAAAATTGATTAGTTTTCACCGGTATTGCAATATGTATTAGTTTTAAAATGAAATTCGTTAGAAGGCACTGGACCTTTACGCACTTCTTTCATGATTTTCAGTCACTTCGTTACGAAGCAATAAGTGGAAAATTACTTTTGAGTAGCTGTTGAATTGGCTCCGCGCGCAACTCGAATGCAATGTAAAATATATTCCAAGCGAAGAGCACTAGATAGCACTATTACCATTTTATTTTTTATTTTTTTGTGCACTTTTGAAATTCGTTTGGCATTTTTTGCTGTGGCCGCTGGAGAGCCGACTAACAAAATTGCAATCGACCGGTGTTTCTTTTATTTAACCAACTGTCGATGCCGCCGGCAGCACGCGCCCCCGCACCGACCTGCATCATCCCTTGGCTTGCATAACGAATGCGCCATTGCTTCCATTTGGTGCACGTTCTTCTATTTTTTAATAAAGCGAAACGCGCAAGGTCAGCCGCCAACTTTGTTGGTGAGGCGGCTGCAGCTTCTGTTGAACTTAGGTGGGTGGTCAGCCGGCCCAATGGGGTTAGCGAGGTTAGAGCTTGGCGGCCTGAATCAGGGCAAAAAAAAATAAAATGTAGTTAAAACTGAAAGTAAAATGCGTACCAAAAAAAATATTAACAAGTGAGAATGCTCGAGAAATTCCGATACGACTATACCCTGAACCGTAACTTTACGCGAAAAGTCAGTGCTTGTAAGTATGTGTGTGTGTGAGTAGAATGCATACTTGACTTAACTTCAAAGCTGCATATCTCCGGTGTTTCTCGACCGATTTCAATACAAATTTCACACATTGTCATTATTTCGTCTAATGTTTTAAGCGCTATCTAAAAGTTTTCCAAATTCAAGATTTTGTTGTAATCGATAACATGTGTATATCGGAAACGGGAAGAGTTATCGAAACTATATCGACTCGGCTGTTGATGCTGATCAAGAATATATATACTTTATGGTGTCTGTTACATACTTTTGCACAAAACCCTTATACCCTTTTAACCCAATGGGTAAATGTATTCAGGGTATAAGAATCACTGCGTTGGCCATTTAAGGGTACAATTGGCCTAAAACCTTTCCTTACAGCTCACAGCAGCAGCAGCATTATTAAAAAAAAAAAGTTTGCAACCGAACGCGTTGCGCAAATAGAGCGTAAGATAGTTCCAACAACAACAACAACAACACTACAGCAATAGCAGCTGCGGTTTTTTTCTTTCGCCAGGTAGTTGGCCAGTTAGCTGTTTAAACCACTTTTGAAAAGTTGGCAACAATTCGCAGTTTCGCCTCAATCATTTGAAAGTCCCTCTGAAGCCAAATGGTGTGGAAAGGCAGCTAAGTAAAAGCAGATATTTTCCATCTTTCTTTTGTTATTTATTCTTATTTTTTGTTTGTTTTTTGTTTTTTTGTCATCCACCTCGCTTATCTACTCAGTGCTTTAAAACTCCAGCTTGCACTTTTAGAACATTTTTTGCTGTGATTTATTCAAATATCTTATGCAATCTTGGGTGAATATAGTAAAAGTATTGTTAATGTTAAGAAGTTAGCATATTAATGTTATTTAACATAGTTTTTATCTGTTAATAGCTCTTGAAAGTAAAAGTATTGTTAATGTTAAGAAGTTAGCATATTAATGTTATTTAACATAGTTTTTATCTGTTAATAGCTTTTTAAAGTAAGAGTATTGTTAATGTTAAGAAGTTAGCATATTAATGTTATTTAACATAGTTTTTATCTGTTAATAGCTTTTAAGGTAAGAGCATTGTTAATGTTAAGAAGTTAGCATATTAATGTTATTTAACATAGTTTTTATCTGTTAATAGCTTTTGAAAGTAAAAGTATTGTTAATGTTAAGAAGTTAGCATATTAATGTTATTTAACATAGTTTCAATCTGTTAATAGCTCTTGAAAGTAAAAGTATTGTTAATGTCAACGAGTATGTACTCGTTGGTTAATGTTAAGAAGTTAGCATATTAATGTTATTTAACATAGTTTCAATCTGTTAAAAGCTCTTTAAAGTCGGTTTCCCTATGCCTCTGATCCTTACATATTCATAACTGCAGTTGAACTTTTGCCAATGTTTTCTTTGCATTGTTTACTTGCTGTCAAAGTTAGCTTAACTTAATATTTGACAAGTATATGGAATTTAGCTGTTTGAAAACTTCTTCGCTTCCCACTGCACCTTACAACTTTTCGACAGTGTCATCGCGCAAAGTTAACGAACTGAAAATGCGACTTGCTCGAAAATCAGTCAAATGTTAGCTAACAAAATGCAGAATCAAATATGACAAGGTTCAACACTTGTGACTATTTTACTTTTTCTTGAGCTTAAGCAATGGGAACTAACGAAAGATCAGTGAACTTTGCAACACTAATTATGACCACGAGCACACACATGTATAACAGTTTAAGTGCCTCAGCTTCTATGTGTGTGTGTGTGTGTATTGAGGGGATGGGGAGGTTTTTGTTGGTTTTATAAGTTGGCTTCTTTTAATCAGTCAAATTGCGAGGCGATTGTCTCAATACGACTAAAAAAAAACACAAAACAAAACAAACAATGGACAATTGTTTGGCGACAAGTAGGCGTGGCTTGTAGAGGGGCGGGGGCGCGGGCGGTGCGTTGGCTTAGAACTTTTTGCTGTGCCTGCAGTTTTGCATGAAAGACAAAGGCATGTCTCTGTGCAAATATCAGACAACGTTAAGAGCCAGCGACTGCGACGGCGACAGCGTCGGCGACTGCAAAGTGCCAACCAAGGCGAGGGAGGGGTTTTGGGGAGGGTGGTGTTGTGTGTGGTGAGCATTGTGGGTTCTCATATAACGTTTTATTGTTGTTATTATGGCTAGCGCTTTGTTTGTCAGCCTCGCTTCCACTTCCTTCCTCTTTTGCTCATTCGCATAGGCTAGAAACTGTTGCATTGTTTTTGAGAAAAACACAGAGAGAGAGAGAGAAAATAAAAGCCTCACAGCAGCCACAGAGATGATGGGTGGTGGAGAGAAGCTCTTTCGCTGCTTATTGTTGTATAACGCAATGCTGTGGCTTGTGGCCAGGCGAGCAGAGCTTAGTTGGGCCGCTTGTGGCTTATGTTATCTGCAGTTAGATATGGGGAAGAACGCTCGGAAAACAATGTGGCAATAAAATATATATGTGAGAGAGATGCATCCAGTGGAAAGTGCCTGTACAGTGTTATACAGTGGCTAAATAAAGAAAATCGTAAAAAAAAATCTATTTACAAAAATTTACGAAAATACATATTAAATAGTATAATAAGTAGTTATGGGTTCTGAAAATTAAATAAGTAAGGAGTAATGATAGCGATTAACTTGCACGAATAACACTTAATAAAAGAAGAAACAATGTCGAGAAAGTCAAACCAAAGTATCGAGTACACCTAAGAGCCAACAAGCATAGCAACAAAGCGTTCGAAGAATGCATATACAAAAAGAAATGAACTACCAAAGCAACGAGTAACAACAACGAGTTAAGATTATTACTACCAAACCAACGAGTAACAACAACGAGTTTAAATTATTACTACCAAACCAACGAGTAACAACAACGAGTTAAGATTATTACTACCAAACCAACGAGTAACAACAAAGAGTTAAGATTATTACTACCAAAGTAACGAGTAACGAGTAACATCAACGAATTAAGATTATTACTACCAAAGCAACGAGTAACAACAACGAGTTAAGATTATTACTACCAAAGCAACGAGTAACAACAACGAGTTAAGATTATTACTACCAAAGCAACGAGTAACAACAACGAGTTAAGATTATTACTACCAAAGCAACGAGTAACAGTAACGAGTTAAGATTATTACTACCAAAGCAACGAGTAACAACAACGAGTTAAGATTATTACTACCAAAGCAACGAGTAACAACAACGAGTTTAGATTATTGCTACCAAAGCAACGAGTAACAACAACGAATTAGGATTATTACTACCAAAGCAAGGAGTAACAACAACGAGTTTAGATTATTACTACCAAAGCAACGAGTAACAACAACGAGTTTAGATTATTACTACCAAAGCAACGAGTAACAACAACGAGTTAAGATTATTACGACCAAAGCAACGAGTAACAACAACGAGTTAAGATTATTACTACCAAAGTAACGAGTAACTACATCAAGTCAGTAGCGAGTGGGTCTCACTGCTTTTCAAATTTATGCAGAGTGAAGACTATTGTGCGGCATAGTACGTAGGTCATCGTCAACGTCTGGGTCTTGAGCCTTGCCTTTGGTGTTAATCAGCCAAGCGGAGCAATGGAGACAGATGCAAATATGAAGATGCTGCTGCAACAAGCAGTGCTTGTATGTACGTATGTTGCATATGTATGCCTCGCACATACAAGCATACTTATAGTGCTCTACATTAAAGCAGACACAGAGTGAGAGAGAGAGAAAGATGGAGGCAATAATTTGCATATGAAACGGCAGATGCAGCAATGGCAGCTGCTAGGCTGTATTTACATGCATCACTTGTTCTACTTATGACCGACTATGTGTATGTGTGTGTGTGTGTGTTTGTTGGTGTGCGTTGCAGCCTGACCTTGATCTTGATATATATATCTGTATTACGTACACATATGCCCAAGTGAGCAGAGGGCAACAAGAGTAAAAGCGACTGCAGCTTAATAGGCCAGTAAATAGCCAAGAGAGGAAACAAGTAAGAAGGCTCAAGTCGAGAAATCCCGACTAGCACATACCGTATACTTGTGTGTGAGTATAATGCATACTTGACTTAAATTCAATGTTTCATATCTCCGGTGTTTCTCAACCGATTTCAATATAATTTTCACAGATTTTCATTATATCATCTATAGTTTTAAACGCCCTTTGCAAGTTTTCCAAATTCAAGATTTTATTGTTATCGATTACATGTGTATATCGGAAACGGGAAGAGTTATCGAAACTATATCAACTCGGCTGTTGATGCTGATCAAGAATATATATACTTTATGGGGTCGGAGATGCTTCCTTCTGCCTGTTACACAAAACCATTATACCCTTTTTTACCATTTTCAATGGGTTCAGGGTATAAAGAAAAATGTGTGAATGAAGAAGGCAAAGACAGCGGAAAATGAGGAAACGCATAAACAATTGTATCGACATTCATTTGCATTTCTCGTAAATGCAAATAAATAATAGCAGCAGCTGGCATTTAATGTGGCACTGTTCAAAATTGTAATTGATCGAATAGCGAAAGACTAGCAAATAAATTAACATATTGATGAGGATTTATTTACGTTTACGTTTGCCAAATGTTTATACGATTTGTTGTTTTACACTTTGTTAGGTTAGGAAAGTTAAAACTAAAACTCAGCATTCAATAAGCTCTTTACTCTAAACCCCCGCAATATCCGTTGAGTATAATATCTACCATTACCATTTCTTATCTACTTTTGATTTTTTTTTTAAACCTTTTGCCTCACCTAGTCGATTGCTCGCTGTTAAGTGGATAGGAAGTGGCCCTCGTTGGGCGCCAACGGAGAACAGTATGTTGTATCCTGTTGGGCAATGGCATGCAATACGAGTCACATAGTTGTTGTTGGAGTTTCGCTGGCAACCGCAAAGCCGTAAAACAATTCGTCTGATTAAGCAACAATTATTTTTTGTTTGTAACTTGATTATGCAGCAACAACAACATCCAACAAACAACCCATAAACAATCAAGTCCCGCCAACCCGCATCATGTTAAATTCTCGACGAGTGGCATGGTGGCGTATGCGTAATAATATTGTTTTGCATATTCATCATACGCCTCTTGGCCTCCGAGCATCCAGTCGACTCGCAATTGTGCCGGCAAGACAATAACAATAACAAATTAAGCAGCTTTTTCCCTCTCTCTCAATATATGTATGCATGTAAATGAGTATTTACACACATAGTTATTTTTGTTACCGCTGTTCGCATTTTAGCATTTTTTTGGGTTTATTCTCAGAGCTTCGTCGACCTTCGGTGGCAACTACAAGATCATAAAAACCGACGCAACTTTCGCCCATCTTGCAACGTAGCACCAACAAGCAGAATCCTTTTCATGCTATCTTTGTTTTTCCTAGAATCTCATTGAGACCACGACCTCGACGGCTGCATAACCTCGAATTCTTTCGCACATCCTTTTAAATGCTCGTCATACTATATAAATTAACACTGTATAAGCAGTCATCATCTCTCTGTCAAACGCTTTGTTCGTAAAATAGCATAAAGCGCAAATATTTATATTTTGTTTTGCTTTTGCTGTTGGTATGGCAATCGTATTTACTTAAACCTTGAGTGTTTAGTTTGAAAGTGGGATTTTTTTTTTTTTATTTATGTTGATGTTGTTTTTATGATTATTGAGTTTTGTGACATTAAGTGGCTTTTGAATAGTCTCTCTTAATTTTTCCTCCCTTCTATTCAGTTCGTCTTATGCTCTTCTTTTGTACGGTTTGTCTTCAATGACGTTTCGTAAATACAAGTTTGGTGTATTTTTCATACTGAAGTTTTGAGTTTGTTTTCCTGATATAACAAATATGTTTAAAAACATTTTGTTTCTTAAAATCATACTCTTAAGCAATCCACTATGTTCTTCAGTATTAGGTTAAGATGTTTTGACCCAAAATTTGTATTCAAATCGTATCGATATGTTTATCGATAACAAAGTTTTATGCATTGCAAATAACAAACAATGAGAAAAAGGTCAAATATTTATATAACACAATCCTTTATCTAGCTCGAAAGCTAAGTCTTAACGCAGTGCATTTGTAAGTCGTTAACACGCGTGGCAAACCAGCTAGCTTTCCACTTTTTGTTGACCAGTTTTCGCAACTTTACAGAACGAACTGAACAGTAAGTGCTATAAACAGTTGCTTGATGACTCTTTAGCGGATGCTCACCAACATATTGTATGTAGAGGAATGCAACAGCAACAGCATTTCTAATTGGAAGGTTTGACATTCCAGGCGGCTAACACTGCACGGGCAACAAGAAAAGCAAGAAACTCAGTAAAGGACATTTGGTGGCCCGTTTTTGTTTTTAAAGCTTGTGGATATGTGGAATGAACTGCATGCTAAATTTTAATTAAGTCTGGATGAGTCTGGTTGAGTCTCTTAAATTCCATTCGCACACGGACACATGCAAAAATAATGGAATGCAAGAGCGAAACGGGGCAAACGGAAGCGGAAGAGAAACAAACAAACAAAACAAAATGGCAAAAGAACTGGACCAAAGAATGGCAATGCGAGCTTTAATGCCACACAAGTTTGTGTGTGCGTGTGTGTGTGTGTGAGTGAGAAAGAGCGCGACTGGCTTATATATATATATACGAAACTAAAAAGCGCCTGCAGTTGGATTTGGTCAGTGCAGCGCTGAAAAGTATGCTACACTTTCATTTCGGTTGATTTGTGTGCTCTGCTTCTGCAGTACTTTTTGTTGCGATAAACAGCTGCATCATCAACAACATCATCAGTGACATTGCATTGCATTAGAGACACAGCTAAGTTAAGCTGCTTAGCGAATTTTCGCAGAGTTTTGGCCAGTTGGCCAGCAAACAGTGTCGCAAAAAGCATTCCCATTGAATTAGTTGAATATTTTTGGCTGACAGCTGTGTCAAGCGAAGCTTACTAAAAGCTTTTATTTGCAATCACTGAACAGACAGCTTGTTGCAGTTATTTGATTTCAATTGTATCATTTGATAATCTGAAACATATTCTGTTTAAACTTCCTTGCAACAATACACAAATGCACCAGTGTGCAGCTTTTTATAACCAAAATAGAAACGAGCCGCTGCGTGTGGTGGCTCCATGTTTTGGTGGTGTTAGTGGTTCCAAGTGCCAACAAAAGGCCAAAGTGTTACTGTGTGTGTGTGGCAATAACTACAATTGAGCCAAAGCTAGCAATGTTTATGGCATTATTAGAAGTGGCTTTGCAACAGCAACATTCGCTAATTACAAAGCTGAATAAATGATAAACAAAGTCCATAAACAGCTGAACGCAAAGTGTTTTAATCCAGGCTCAAAACTCATGCTGTTAGTGTTGTACTTTTGCTATTTGTTTATTTATAATATTTTAGAGCACTAGTTGCACAAGCTTTTGAGCTTTTGTAATCGGATAAGGCTAACAAATCTATTCTAGGCCACTTTTGGGCATTGAATGCTGTCAGAAGTGTGGCATCATCATTAACCCCTTTTGCCTTTCATTCTACCAATCGCGATAACGCACACCCCCTCAATCAGTTTGGTTTAGTCGCTGTGACAGCTTTAATCCTGCCGCCTGTGCAACGTTCAACATGCAACATGCCGCCAACAAAAACCCTTTGATCTTTGATAATCTGGATTTTATTAAAATTCCAGCAACGCAATCCTTTTGCATTGCACTTAATGACTGCCAGCTGGCAATGTTGTTGTTGTGTGGCATGTGGCACGTGGACGTGGTAATCGTGCCACCTGTAAAGGATTAACCATTCATATGAACAACAAATAAGCCACTTAATGAATGCGGTTTATCTCAGACCTTTGTGCAACAAAGAACCGCTAAGTCTGTAATTCAATGGCATTTACCATTCATGATAAAAGACCGCGAGGGAGAGCTATTACCATTTGTTGCGATATAGTTGCAGTTGTTGAATAAAATAACAGTTTTATGTTTATCCTTCGATTGGCGCATGTCAAATTCATTTTTTTTTCGCCACTTAGTTTTCTTTTCTAGTTCTCCAGCGAGTTTATTCATTTCATTTATTCATGTCGCATGCAATGCGCCCACACACACACACACACACACACACACACACACACACACACACACACACACACACACACACACACCCACACACACTTTCACTCGCCAACACACACTCTCTCACTCGCCCACACACACACTCTCACTCGCCCACACACACACACACACATACTCTCACTTGCCCACACTCACACACACACACACACGCTCTCTCTCACTCGCCCACACACTATCGCCCACACTTAAATTAAAAGTCAATTATGTAACCGTTTCTCGCCCCAAATTGTATGCTATAGAAAATGCATTAAGCTCTGGCACAGCTCAGCATTTGCTTCTGTATGTGTGTGTGAGCTGGCAGCTTGCTGTAAATAACATTGCTTACGCACACAATCATATGCATATGTTAATAATGTATACGTATGCATCTATATCATTACACATTCACAATATACAAATAATTCTATAACTAAAACAGCAATAACTTAAGAAGAAAAAAAGTTAAGTATAACTTACAACTAGCATACAACTTGACAAATGTTATGCCAGTCCCACCCTGAAGCCCCTTGCCACTCATCATTCATCACCTAACATCAGTCGACATCCCGAGATGCAGTTTGGCATTTTATATTGGTTTTTTTTTATGCTCGCATGTTTTTGTGTGTGGAATTGCGGAAGCGTCTATTGCGGCGCCATCAAGTGGCAAGTTGCGCAAATCAATTGTGGGCTAGCACTTTTAACTAGCTGCTTGGCATGCTCGAAGAAAGAGTGTGCATATTTGGTATACTGTTCAAGTGCAATGGCTATTAAAAGTTTGAAGTTTGATGTTTTTTGAAGTCTTTCTTCATGAAAAGACTTAAACCAAAGTCGAGCTTACTCTGAGTGTGTTGTTAGTGTGTCTATGTGTGTGCGTGTGTGTGTGTGTGTGTGTGTTTGTGTGTGTGTTTGTGTGTGTGTGTGTGTGTGTGTGTGTGTGTGTGTGTGTGTGTTGCTGCAGTTTTGCTATTTTAAATCGAATTGATTGGTTGGTTGCCTTCTTGATAGGCTCCTTACACAATTGGACTTCCCGTGTGCACACACACACACACGCACGTCGCATTCCGCTTCGTCAGTTATACAACTCGTCGACTCATTCTTTGGTACTCGTTATAAAAGTAGCTGATAACAAGTCCCTGGCCTTACCCTTCAAGCTTGAATGCCTCAAGGGGTTTCTTTGCTGTACGTTTTTATTGTCATGGGCGCCAATTGAGTAGCTGAAGCTGCTGCTAACGACGTGTGAATGGACGTTGTGCAACACTGCAAAGCGAAGAGAAGAAGACTGGCAACTTGTGGCAATAACTTCCTTTCATACAAAGCAATCCTGTCTAGCTATATTTTGGTTTACTTTGACTTTTTCGCGTTGACATTTTGTCAAATTTGTATAATCTGATGAGTCTGTCTGTCAAATCCAAAACCCACCCAACCACCCACCCACCCAACCACCCAACCACCCATCCATCCATCCATCTATGAAAAACGCCACACACACACATACAGAAGACTAGCTGCAAACGAGCGTTACGAAATTATTTTGGCAGCTTGCCCGTTGTCAAGGTCTGCGTCTGAAGCCATTATCATGGCCGGCAGCATGCAACGTGTGGCAAGCGCCACTGCCACAGCCACTGCTGCGACTGGCATTCACTCAGGCATAGTTGGAGATGTATTTTGGCACCCTGCATGGTCCTTACCACTTATATAACACATATATATATATATATATATATATATATATGTGTGTGTGATTTCGGGGTTTTAAGTTTTCTCTCTTTCTTTGTGCGTTTCGAGCAAGGACTCGCATTGATTTGAAAAGTTGAGTTCAAGTTCAAGTTGAAATAAATTTCCACTATTTAAGGCAATCCAAGATGCTTTATAGTAAGTTAAGTTTCGTAAAGTTTTGCGTTGTCAAAAGAACTTTAAAGTATTAAAACTTCTTGAAAAGATTACGAATAGTATTTATATTGATTATGATTACCAGAAAAGGATCTACAACATTAAATTCCTTAGTTCACATTGTAAAAACTAATCGTAAACAATGGAAAGTTTCATTCGAGTTTCTTGCAATAACATTTCAATCATGTTTAGCAGGGTATTTGGCTAGTCGATACAACTGCAAGTCGAACTGCTTGTTATTTGTTTTGTGGTAATAAGCTAGGTATATATGCTATTGATATTGACTATCTGACAAATTACGCAACGTCAATGCAACAGTTTAGCACCACAAAATGAGCGAGAGAAAGAGAGAGAGAGAGAGAGAGAGAGGGGGTGAGTGGGACAATAAAATGTGATGAGCTGTCAGAAACGGGTTTTTTGATCCGAAAAGTGAATAACATGAGTTGAGCGGCGAGGCGTGTGGCATGTGGCATGTGGCATGTGGCGCCGTCTGTTGCTCAATGTCAGTGGCATTGTCTCAACATGCTCCATTGTTATTCGCATTACTCATGTTATTGTTATTCTTATTGTTATAATTCTATTTATTGTAGCGTTTAACGACGGGCCATGAGCTGGCAAGCCAACCAATTGATTGTCAAGCTGCTCATACAATTATACATACATACATACATACATATATATATAACCAATATGTATATGCTTTGTTCTTGTTTCGGTTTGTTTGCTTTTCGGCTTGTATTATGCGTTGCAACCGAACCAAAACTTGAACCCGAAAAACTTCTGCAAAACTACAACGAATAAAGCATTGTGTGGCGCATTCTTTGTGTGTGTATGTGTGTGTGTGTGTGTGTGTGCTTCTCGGCAGGAAATGAAAAACAGCAACAGCAGCTCAGCCAAGCCGAATAGTTCCGGCGGTGTTTAAGCAAGATTTTACTTCTGGCTACAACTGAACAAAAGCAGAAACCAGAAATCGTTATAGTTGTAGTTGTACTAGGTGATGTAACAGCTGTTTCAATTGGTTTTTGCTCAATTTTAATGCGACTCCTCCAACAATACACACATACACTTACACCCAGCCGTAGAGGAAGAGGGGAGAGGAGCAGAGCAAGAGCTGTGCTCAGATTTGGACGACTGCAGCTGAATGTCTCTAGGGGCATCCACTTTTTGCTCATACTTTCACTTTGTCTTCCTTCGTCTCTCTCTCTCTGACACACTCGCTGTACATTTCAGCACTCACCCTTCCCCTCCCCACCACCTTTTTCCCTTTGTATGCTCTTTTTCCCAATATTTGGGTTCAGCTGTAACAGCTGTAATCTGCGGTTGCAGGCGTTGCATATTGCAGTTGCAGCCGTTCAATTTGAGCCAAAATTATATTGTTTTTATGTTCTACTACTTCTTTGCGCACTATACAACACTGGTACGCATTCGCTTTAGTCCAATAAGCTCAACGAGGCTTAAATTTGTAGTTTTTGTTTAGTATTACATTTTTCGTAACGATAAAGTTAAATCTCGTTTTCAGGTTTTAATACATTTCGATACAAAATTCGTTCTTAACCTATCTTTAAGTTGATTTTTTTGGGAAGAATGAATTTCGAGTAAAAATCATGTTATAAACTGGAAATGCAGTTTAAATCTAGGTGCCAAGCCATGACTTATAAGGTATTGCATTTGATAATCGGTTGAGTTTTGAGGTAGTTATGACATCGGTAAGTTCTGACCAGCTTCAAGTTGATTTTTCTGGGAAGAATTTTCTTATGAATTTCGATCTGAACTGGATATACAGTATTAATCTAGATGCCATGACTTATAAGGTTTTGCATTTGATAATCGGTTGAGTTGAGTTCTGAGGGAGTTATGACATCTTGTGTTGAGTTGAGTTCTGAGGGAGTTACGCCATCGGAAACTTCTGACCTATCTTCAAGTTGATTTTTCTGGGAAGAATTTGTTCATGAATTTCGATCTGAAGTCATGTTATACACTGGATATGCAGTATTAATCTAGATGACATGACTTATAAAGTTTTGCATTTGATAATCGGTTGAATTTTGAGGAAGTTTTGACATCGGAAACTTCTGACCTATCTTCAAGTTGATTTTTGTGGGAAGAATTTGTTCATGAATTTCGATCTGAGGTCATGTTATACACTGGATATGCAGTATTAATCTAGATGCCATGACTTACAAGGTTTTGCATTTGATTATCGGTTGAGTTAAGTTCCGAGGGAGTTATGACATCTTATGTTGAGTTGAGTTCTGAGGGAGTTACGACATCTTGTGCTACGCTCCTTTAAGTAAGTGAACTCAACTGAAATCGTATAAGTATAAGTTGTGAGCTGCTCATAAATACATACAACTAAATAAATATAAGTGCATATTTAGCTTTGGCTCTACCATTCCAAGTAATCAAACTTTCACAGTTAGCTTAGGCACCGATTGGGAAAATTGCGCATTGCATGAATGCGTTCAAGCCACATAAGTCAAAGCGCAGTTTCTCGAACCGAATTCAAGTGAAGCTCATGGAAATTTTCTTAATTAAGACCCATTATGTGTGCATAACAATCGGAGCTTTGTAGAGTTAATTAACTTGTAATTAGGTATTAATTGTTCCCTATCGAATTGCCCATCTAGCTTTTGGTTCATGTAAATCCTTTCAAAAATTCTATTCTATACACATTTATATCTTTTGAATATCGAAAGCAAACAAATATTTATGCAACAAACAAATTATTGGTTTCGATTTGGATGATTTTTTTTAACTGGTTCGGTTTTAGGTTCCTTTCATTAGGTGAATTCTTTGACAAGATGGCTCGGTTCCAGGTTCAGTTCATGGCGTTAGAAGAATTGTTGTTCCGGAGGCAAAGCGATTTGATTTAAATCTGCAAACCTTTAAAATATTTGAAAGGTTTGGTTCAGAGGGCTTAAACTCTGGTTTTGCTCTCTAAAATGGCTAAGCGGTTCGGTTCGAACCAACTTTCATATTCTGTTTTTACTTTTGTCGCATAGTTGGTTAAGTTTTGGCTTCGTTTGATGAAATTAAAGGAGTGAATGTTTCGGACTCGAACCGGTTCGACTAACAATCTTTTTCTCAACTACTTTATATCAAATTTCAATTACTTCCCTTACTCAAAACCAAAATGACTCAGTGCAAAACATATATGCAGCTTGAGTAAATATTTATGAAAGTTTTATTGTCATGCAGGAGGAACGAACTGAGCTGCTCAACTATTAATTACACAGCCAACTAGTACCAGCTTGAGAGCTACATCAACTTGCCCTACTCTACATTGTGCGCCCCTTTGGCGCTCTATGCTTTCATTCCATCTAACAAACGCAACGTAAAGCAGTTGCGAATCTCAGCACAGCCACGTCCCCATTGTTAAATCGTCCGAAAGTTTTCTAAGGTCGTGCAGGCCCCCAAGCAAGAAAGCCATCCACACGCCCGCCCCACACAATCCGTTTCCCTAAAATGCGCAAAATTACAAGCACGTAACCAGAAAAAAACCCGATCCACAATCCCTTGGCCTGGTTAATGAGCAAACGAGCAACAGACTAACTACCAACCAACTAGGCTGACAATGCACTTTTACCCCAAATGAAATAAGAGAGAAGTGCATAATTATGGCTCGTTAGCCGCTCGTTAATTAAGCCCGCATAGCCTTTTCAGTTTTAATTAATACTTCTATCAATTATAATAGAGTCTTAAGTTACCGTTTATCAATGTTTAAAGCAAGCAACTTAGCAAAGATGCAGCTTAATCCAAAATAACCTTAAATACTCGCATATTAAGATGATTTTATCAATTTTTTATTATTCGCACTTTTCTTATATCGATACAAATCGATTATCGATAGCTGCTTTAATAAGGTTATACAAATAACTATAATTTGAAGTCAAATTTTGTTAAGAAGCTCAAAAGAGTTTATTAAAATTGTGTTTTTACACTGACAAAGCACAAAGAATCGGATTAAAAGTATAACTTGCTCGATATATGATTAGTAAAGCTGTCTTTTACCTATCGAAAACTCTTATTCTTCATCTAATCAAATTGAAATATGCTAAATACTTGTGCATAAATGATTTCTTCATAGGCTAATCGCAAACTCAAAGACAATTTATTTATGTATAATCAAATATGAATTTCTGATATTAAATATTACGTATACAACATGTTGTAGCGAGCAGGTGTTGCCTACTTTGCAGCGAAACCAAAAAATAACCAATACAACAAGTGTGTGAGTGTGTGTGTGTGTGTGTGTGTGTGTGTGTGTGTGTGTGTGTGTGTGTGTGTGTGTGTGTCTGTTTGTATGTGTGTTTGAAGGTATTTGAATGTATGTCATCCTTATTAATATATATGCACACATGTGCATTGCACGTGGCCAGAAGCTGCAAGCACAAGCATGTTTGCACAAACAAACTGACAACACTGAACTCAATACTCTAACCTCGGCAGTGCATTCAAGCCGCAGACAAAATCTTTATAGCTACATTTAAGGTTTCTCTTTTTGCCCCAAAGTTTGTACTTTAGTTTCTTCCTTTATTTTCGCTCAGCTTGCACTTTATGGCTTTGCACATTTAAGTGTCCTTAGATGCACATACATACAGTAAATACTTATGTGCAACTCAGCGGGGTATCCTTTTGATTGCATGCGTGCAACACCACCCTCTCCTCACCACACCCCACCCGAAATGCCTTTGTATAAGTGTACTTCATTTAATATCACAAGAATTTCAATTTCGCAAGATGTCGCATCGCATATTACTTAGCAAAATCCAACCCAACCCCACCCCAATCCACCCCTCCCACACCCCTCTCCCTACCCATTACAGCGTATTTATTCGTCTTTTGCTTTCAGCGTGCTCAGCATTTATGCAAGCCAACGCCGAAAGCTTGGCTCTGTTAGCAAGACGCCAAACTCGAGGCACAATTATGCTACCTAAAATGCAGCTGCACATATACTCTTCTCTCTCTCTCTCTCTCTCACTCTCTCTCTCTCTCTCTCTTTCTCGCTACACCTCTTACTCCTCTCATCTCTCGTTGCTTTGGTTACTTAAAAGATATAAAGCTATGATCCAGACAACCGAAGTCGATATATAGATTTGTGACCCACGCAACTGGCTCCAAAAATCCGCTTCCCTCGAGCCATGCAAATAAGCCAAGTAAGCGTAAAAGTAATACACTTAATGTGTGTTCGTGTGTGTTCATACGTGTTCCTGGGTGTTCCTGTGTGTGTGTGTGTAGAGTAGCAACAACTGCTTTGCATGCAACTGCTGTCTGATTGTACGATTTGGGTCACAAATATCAAATATCGCGTTCAAATGATTGAGTCTACACATACACATATATATATATATATATATAGTGGTGTACTACGTAAATATATGCATACGTACATACATACATATATTGACCTATTTGAATTACTGTAATGCGTATTCGATTTCCGATTACCATTGCCATTGCAACTTAAAGGATCCTTATTTAACTTCATATTAAATTTTATGTGATAGAACTTTTGTTTTGAACAGAAACAAACAGGCAGTAGGAAGCATGTGCGACTCCATAAAGTATATATATTGTTGATCAGCATCAACAGCCGAGTAGATATAGTTTCGATAACTCTTCCCGTTTTCGATATACACATGTTAGAGATATAGAACACTGAAGTTATGTCAAGTATGCAGTAGACTCAAACACACATCCTTTCAAGCAATGACTGTACGCGTTAAGTATATATAAGTATAGTTGGGATTACTCGACTAGAACCTTTTTATTTGTCCGACATATTATTAATCGACTGCATAATTAATTTAATCGAGA
Organism: Scaptomyza reducta; assembly: GCA_035044485.1. NCBI lineage: Eukaryota > Metazoa > Arthropoda > Insecta > Diptera > Drosophilidae > Scaptomyza > Scaptomyza reducta. Next base: position 151,442 of record JAWNNV010001268.1, on the reverse strand, counting down.
TAGTGTTTGAAATATTGAGGATATAGCCGATCGAAGCGTACCGAAGTAATCTCGACTAAATCCTTCTTACTTTTGCTATGTGAGATTCAAAAACTTAAAACAGATCCAAAGGATTTCAAATCAACAATGATGACAACTGATTATTAATTAAGCTAAGCATAGCTAATAATACGAAACGTTGCACAATTGTAATATGTTCGATAACGTGGCGTTAACAAAGCAGACTTCAGTTGATTCATAGCTAAACTTGGCTATATGCCAGGACCAATCAATGTCAGTGTGAATCAAAAGCCGTTAGAACACATGATAGGTTGTTGATGCAACGTCGAGTGGCACAATAAGGGAAGATACAAAGGTACAGAGCAGCGCCAACGATTGCAATATTCCAATATGTTTTCAAGCACAAAACGCATTGAATGCATCATATATATTATATATATATATTAAAAGCTGATTGCGTTGGTTTCACAAGTTTTTTTCTTTTTTAATTAAATCTAAGCCCAAGCACATTCATTGATGCCATAAATAACACATCAAGGATTAGCAAAGACAAAAAGAGTTTCCGATTGAATCAAACTTATAAACCTATTAAATAAAAGAATATAAAAAGACTTATGATGAAAGTTTCATAGAAAACAAGACAAGATTTAAAAGCAAAAGAACATGTAAACTTTTTATATATAGAACCATTGATAGATTAGAATACAGTCGAACTATATAGAAATTTGTATCTTAAGGGGACAAGCAAAAACTTCGTTATAGAGAAAATTGGTCTTATAGAATGTGCTTTTAGTTGCATCAAGTTTCAGTGTTCTGGAAATGAAATCGTAATATGGAATACTTATTTCGTTATAGTATGGTTGTTCGACTGTAAACGAAAAATCAGTGTTGTGTAGCGTTGAAGAATGCAGAGCAACTTAGAGTTGAAGTTAAATTAACAAAAGTATAAAGCAACAAGTAGAAAAAAGTGCTTAAAAGCACATTGAAAGCTTACAAAACATAAAAAATCTTAAAAAGCTTTTTAAAATCCTAAGCAGATTAATAAAATCAAAAGCTACAAGAACTGTTACATGAAAAGTTGCTAAAAACAAAGTCACTTTCTATAAAAAGAAGCTTTAATAGCGCCAAGAAGCTTTAAGCTTTGGCAAAAGCTTTCGTTGCACAAATTTAAACAACTGCAAACAATAAAAGTTAATGTCATTGCATATATATTTACTTATTTGTGCTTCTTGTCAGGTTGCCAGTGATGCCATTTGATGATAAATGATGCACTTGCCTGACATCACAGAGGCTTGTAGCATCCCCACCAACAACATCAACATCAATACGAACAGTAGCATTATCATCAGTCAACGATTCGCCTGAACGGCGACCAACATGTCCATGGAGACGGCAAACAGCGTTAGGCGGATGGCGCCCAACAGCACAAACATGTCCACCGAAACGGCATTAGCATCCAGCACACATCCGACGACAACAGCAACAGCTGCATCCAAGTTGGCAACGCATGTGATCCGTGGATTGGCGGATGTCGCCACGGATATTGACGCGACGGCAGCGGCCGCTGCTATTGGTGTGGATGGCAACATAGCCGATGCTGTTAGTGCCGTTGGCAGCAACTGGAATGCAACATTCTCGGCATCGGTTAACAGCTATGACAACTGTTCGGCGATGTTTGCCAACTACACGCAGCCCCTGACAGGTGAGTGAACTGTCTGTCTGTCTGTGTGTGTGTGATTCCTCTGAGTGTGTCCTGTGTGTATCCCGAGTGTATCCCAGGTGTATCCCGAATGTGTCCTGTGTGCATCCTGTTAACACAATTTTCATACATTTCTCGCACTTTTTGCTCGAATTTTTTTTTTCATAGCTGTAAATATTAAAAAATATTTTTTTTAAAGCACTTTAGCCAAAGCATGTTAGTACACAAAGTTAATTTATAAGAAAGGACATTTTTATAAAATTTAAAAAATAATTAAAAATAAAATTTTACTTCACGAAAATTAATTGTTTGTATAAATGTTGTTAAAGAAAAATACAATTATGTTAAGAAAAATATCTTAAATATTTTTTATTTTATATATTATTTATTGGAGTAGTTACGATGCAAAATTCATACTTTAGTCTAAGGAACTTTTTGCTTAGCAAGCCTTGAATCGACAGCTAGCATGTAAAGTTTACTATTTTCAGTGAAAATTTCAGTGTGAAATATTTCTTTTTTATTTCGTCGTCCCAAAAATAATATTTTTTTTTACTCAAAAGTCAACAAAATTAGCGTAAAAATGTTTAGGATCGTAATAAATATTGCCGTTAAGCGTCAAACAGTCGGACGATACATGGTGGCCGCAAGTTGCAAGACGCAACGCATTAAGCAGCTGGACTACGTGGCGGAATTGAGGCAAAGACTGTTATGTGAGGAAGCTGTCAATTGGTCGAAGGTACGGCCGGAACTGCCAGAACGGCCGGAAGTGCAGAAAGTTCAGGAAGTGAGGGGGCTAAGCAACGAAGATTTCTTTGAAGAACCGCTTCTGTGCACGGCGTCTGAATGTTCACCCACACTGACAGCAACAACAACAGCAAATGTCAAATCTGAAACGCAATGAAAGTTGGCGTTTTAAATTATTTGAAAATTTATAACGATATGCCATAATATAAACAGCAAGAAGAAGCACAACTAGTACTATTTGTTTATTGCATGTTTTATGCAACAGTTGCAACATATTAGATGTGATTAGATGTTACATGCATGCCACATGTAGCACACACACACACACTTTGTATCCTGTCACGTTGCCATACCGGACATTACCTCCCTCTCTCTCTCTCTTTCACTTACTCACTGATTACCTTTCACTCTCTCCCACTTACGCACTGATTACCTTTCACTCTCTCCCACTTACGCACTGATTACCTTTCACTCTCTCCCACTTACTCACTGATTACCTTTCACTCTCTCCCACTTACTCACTGATTACCTTTCACTCTCTCCCACTTACTCTCTGATTACCTTGCTCTCTCTTCCACTTACTCACTGATTACCTTTCACACACTCCCACTCTCATCTCACTTTACATCTCTCTCGCTCTTTCACGCGTGTTCCTGTAGGCCTGTATTGCAACTGGACTTGGGACTCGCTTCTCTGCTGGCCACCAACAGCGGCCGGCGTCATGGCCCGCATGTATTGCCCGCCCGGCTATCATGGCGTCGATACGCGCAGTAAGTAAACACATAATACCATAACGAATCGCAGTTACCCTTACAACTTAATAAATTGTTGAATTCATATGTGAAAATGAAGTTAACATATTCTAAAAAGTAGTTCACATTTATACCATTAAATACCATGGATAGTTCTTAGAAAGGACTGGGAAATTTCATTGAAAAGTTCTCAGATTCAAGCTAGTAAAATTCTTCCTTGTATAACAATTAATCCATAAAACTCAGCTCTATCTGATAGGAATGTGTTCATTGAATTGATGTGTAGTACAAATATTGGAGCATCGATATTACAAATATATCTTTAAGGAATGTCAAACATATATCTTTAATAATGACTTTTAGCATTTGGAATGATGGAGATTTGAGAAATATAACCCAGACTTTTAATAAAACTTTCTCGAACTGAAAAGTTTTTGTATCTTGAAGAAAGATATCTTGTCTAGAGAAACCTAAGAAATAGTAGATTATACCAAAAATAAACTAGTATTGTTTACTTTACTGTAAATACTAATAGATATATGTCGCATGAGCCAAATGCAAACAAATAGCTAACGTACTCGACAGCAGATGGAGTAGGGAAGAAGCATGCATGCTAGTCACGCAGTCGTCAATAGACATTTGCCTTGAAGAGCGCAGAGAAGAGTATGATGCGAAAGGATGTCAAGGATAGTTGAGTGGCTGATGCATTTGATGTATATATTAACATTATTGAGAGCTAACCGCAAGCGAGTTGAGTGCTTGGAAATTTGATGTTGCAACATGTTGACAGCTCGCTTATTGCCTCGCTGCCTCACATTCCATACGCACAAATATGCAATGGACACATCTTAGTCAACCGCAACCGCAACAACTGCTACTAGTGCTTGCCACTAATTGAATGTTATGCAAAGCTTGCGGCTTATTAATATTAAACATTGTCCTTGCACTCATGGCATTCCTGCAATGTCCACGCAACTGTGACAGCTGAGTGGCACAATTGCACCTGCCGCGGCATCTTAGCCCCTTAGACTTTAGCTAGCTGGGTCGTCAAAGCTCCTTGGCACCGTTCCCATAGCATTAAGCCATGTAATTGTAGTCCTTACCCATTTACCCATTTAATCGGGTGCAAATGTCAATCACTTAATATTTAATAAAACAACCAACCACAACTTGGCCTGGCCTCAATTTGCACCCAGTGCGTATTGCTAACTGTTCCTTCCCTCGATTAAATTGACACAATTACTGTTAGGCCAAAAGCTAAATTGACAGCGCTGACGTTGACGTTGACGTTGAAGGTGGCATCGTCGCCGGCATCGTTGCTGTTTGATTAAAGCAAATAAAACAAATGAGAAAGCTCTAGTCGAGAAATACCCGACTATAAGATACCCTGAACACTATACTTATCGCGTATGGTCAGTGCTTGCAAGTATGTGTGTGTGTACGCGTTTACTGCATACTTGAGTTAACTTCAATGCTCCATATCTCCGGTGTTTCTCAACCGATTTCAATCAAATTATCACAGATTTTCATTATTTCGTCTAATGTTTGAAACTGCGTTTCAAAGTTTTCCAAATTTAAGATTTTGTTGTTATCGATAACATGTGTATATCGAAAACGGGAAAAGTTATCGAAACTATATCGACTCGGCTGTTGATGCTGATCAAGAATATATACACTTTATGATGCCGAAGATGCTTCCTTCTGCCTGTTACACACTTTTGCACCCATTTTCAATGGGTTCAGGATATAAATTTAGCCCAATTCTTGGGAGAGTTCCATTTTGTGGTATGCATTCACTTAAACATATGTATAGCGAAAGAAACTTTTCGTATTGTCGCTTTCATCAAAGCCCAACAGATTGTCCGTTTCGAGTTGTGTGTTTGTGGCTCCTGGATAAAGGATTCTCATTCCGAGCTTTTCTCATTTGATTATATCGAGCACTTAATGTTCTAAAATCACTTTATCCTTTTAGCAGACAAATTAAAGAGTTTAATTTGTTGTCGATTACTTAAGCATACCCCTCGCCGTTGTGCATTGCCTGGGTAGAGGGTGTATATAGAAGGACGAAAGTAAAAAAGAGCAAAGAATCGAATGTTACACAACAATCGAACACTGTTTGAGGGCCACGACAAAGCAAACATTGACAATGTCACATGTGGGTGAGACCAACAGATATGCGCATGCCATAGGGACACAAAAGGGTATAATCACTTGACCATACAACCTGACAGACACTTTGATGGTATAACAAATGGTAATCGATTTTTAGGAATTGGTCATGAAGGATCTAAGTTGATTCGAAAAGTATTTTAAACAGTTGAACGCAAACTAATCAGAAATGCTTAAAGTGAGTTTTTCCCGTCGAAGATTGACAGCTTATTCATTTTATATTCGATTGGCACGAACACAAAAGCCAAAGTGTAATGCGGGTTTTAATTTTGTTTTAACAGAGTTTGCCAATCGGAAGTGCGAGCTGAATGGTCTCTGGGGCACCCGTCCCAATCATACCGATTTAACTAACGCCGGCTGGACGGACTATGCGCCCTGTTACAAGCCCGAGGTCGTACGGCTCATGGAGGAGATTAAGGATGTGAATGTAACGTTGCTATCTGAATAACAATTAATGCAAATCATTTCATTTTGGTGTTCTCGGTTTTTTCAGTTGTACATCGATATTGCCCAGCGTACACGTACTTTGGAAATTCTCGGATTGTGTCTATCGTTGCTCGCTTTGATCATATCCTTGGTGATTTTTTGCGCGTTTCGGTCGCTGCGCAACAGTCGCACCAAGATACATAAGAACCTGTTTGTGGCAATGGTATTGCAAGTGATTGTGCGACTCACCCTCTATCTAGATCAATCTCGACGCGGTAAGCCGGATGCGGCAAACAATACAAGTCTATCGATTATCGAGAATACGGTGAGCACACAAAACCACATCCAATACTCATGTTATCGACTTTTCATTGCTTGACTTAGTCCCTTTTAATAATGTAAACCTTATCGAATGGAATCAAAAAGACCCACAGTCTTATAATAATATTCGATTATCAACTATGAATGGTCGATTACTTGACCGACCATACCCACACAATCCCTCACAAGTCATATGTTATCGAAATGTTATCGAAATTGTATCGAAATGTTATCACCATTACAGCCGTATCTATGTGAGGCATCGTACGTACTACTCGAATACGCACGCACCGCCATGTTTATGTGGATGTTCATTGAGGGTCTCTATATGCACAACATGATCACCGTGGCGGTATTCCAGAGTAGTTTTCCGTACAAGCTATATGCACTACTCGGCTGGGGACTGCCCATACTGATGACCTTCGTCTGGGTGCAATGCACAGCGGTATTTATGGACACCACGGTTGGGGAATGCATGTGGAACTACAATTTGACACCCTACTATTGGATACTCGAAGGACCTCGCCTAACTGTTATCTTGGTAAATGGATAGAACCTGTGCACGGATCAAGTATTTGAGTGTAATATCCCTTTCTGCCATCCAGCTGAACTTCTTCTTCTTGGTGAACATCATACGTGTGCTGGTGATGAAGTTGCGCCAATCGCAGGCCAGCGAAATCGAGCAGACCCGCAAGGCTGTTCGGGCTGCGATTGTGTTGTTGCCCCTGTTGGGCATTACGAATCTGTTGCATCTGGTGCCGACTCTGAAGTCCGCTTGGAAATTTGCCATTTGGAGCTATGTGACACACTTTTTGACATCGTTCCAGGGCTTCTTCATAGCCCTCATCTACTGTTTCCTCAATGGCGAGGTATTGCTCATTGTCCTTTGATCTCATTTGCAATTGGTTGAGATATGCCTCTATTATTTTGTTGCAGGTCCGCACCGCTTTGCTGAAGTGGTTGTCCGCATGGTTGACCACTCATGGACATCCCGAATGGGCTCCCAACCGCGCCTCCATGTATTCCGGCGCTTACAACACTGCACCAGATACGGATGCAGTGCAGCAGCCGGCCGAGGCGCTATCAACAGGCAGGAGGTAAACTTTATAGTAACTATTTACTTATATGGCGTCAATGGCTATTAGACGAGTTCAGTAAGAAATAGTTTAGAAGGCTCTAGTCGAGAATTTCCGACTAGAAGATACCCTGAACCGTATACTTAACTGACATAAGTTCAATGTTCCATATCTCCCATGTTTCTCAACCGATATCTATAAAAATTTCCCAGATTTTCATTATTTCGTCTATAGTTTCAAACACTATTTCCAAGTTTTCCAAATTCAAGATTTTGTTGTTATCGATAACATGTGTATATCGGAAATGGAAAGAGTTATCGAAACTATATCGACTCAGCTGTGGATGCTGATCAAGAACATATATACTTTATAGCATTTTTATCAATTTTCAGTGTATAAAAAGGATATTGCTTCTGCAAAATCGTTTCGATTAGTTAGTAAACCATAAAGAGCCGTACCTTCACTATTTTATTGAACATAACCTCACTTTTTTGTTTGCCGCAGTGTTAGCATGGTCGTCCAAGAGGAGCCGCGAGTCCACCGATTCTTACCCGAGCCCAACTCCACCACCAACAACAACAACAGCAGCACGAGCACGAGCAACGGTACTCCACGCACCACGGACGATGCCAACGGTTCAGCGGTAACTACACGCATACGCTGCAGAGATACTGCGTCTGGTGGCCGTACCGGTGGCAATTGGATGACGAATATGTGCTTTCGGGGCAAAAAGGTACTACGCGTACCGCCAGCATCGTCCGTACTACCCGAGTCAGTTGTATTTGAGTTGTCAGAGCTGTAGGCCGAAATTAGTTCTAGCCATTTAGACACGTAGTCTGTACTTTGTACGCTTGTAGTACCCATTTTAGAGCCTCTTAGAGTGTAGAGCGAAACACACACACACCTACTAACGTAGTTCTAATGTTGCACCAAACTCTATCTCTCTCTCTCTCACACACACACATACACGCATACATAATAAACAGTTTAAGTTTGCTTGCAGTTAATCAATTAGAGATGGACGCGTGTGTCGGGATTTCTTTTCTTTAGTTTTTTACATTGTTATCTTTTATTTTGTTCTTAATGTTAATATGTACATATATATATAGGAATGTTGGAAAAAAAATTATAAATAACTTAAATAGTACAGTATTTCTCCTTAAAAAACTAACAAAAATCGATAAATTAATATTTTTAAAATATTCCTGGTTAAAATTGAAAGAACATCCCATAGTAATATTTCTCATTTCAAATTAAGCACGCGCCCAACTCTATGCAATACTTTTAAGTTCGCTGTACAACACTAACAGAGAAAACCCGAAACACGCTTTATCCTGTTTATGTTCAATTTTCATATGATTTTAATACTGTGAATACTTTAAAACGACATGTTAACTTTAAGCCCATTGTAGGTTATACAATTCTATACTTATATGCCTTATTTTATAACTTGTTTATAATCCCAAGTTTCATATTAAAGAAACAACAGATACCATTACCATAAACTTTCACCATCATCTGGCTTTTTGAGACATATGTATGTTCCATACCAGTATCATACTATATCTATCAACAACTAGGCTTGAATCCCAAAACAACAACAGCTGTGTAGGACTTAGCATGGATATCAAATGTTTCTTATCTCAGCTAGACCTATGTATGCCTAGGAACAACAAAGTGTGACCGAAGGAACCAAAATTTAACAGATTAAATGAAAAAATATATAAGGGCTTTTCAAAATACTCAAAAATATACTAAAAATATACTATACGATAAGGCTAACTTTTTCAAAGACACAAAAAAAAACTTGTAAACAAATAGTTTGCACATAAAGTATCCATAAAAATGTCTTTTTGCCTGTCGGTCTGCGAATGTGTTATATTGTGTTAAAACTGTTATACGCATACTTTAAACATGCCAAAATAATCTTGTAAATAATAAAAAAGGGTATATATTAGTCAAGCAGCTTCGGTCACACTGTGCAGCGTTCGTTGCCTAATGCCGCCATTTTGTTTTTAGTTTTGTTTTTTATAATTGCAACTATTTAATACTAACTTAATATGATCACTGAGTTTCTTGTGCTGCGCTTGATCACAGATTTCGCAATTATTTCTTTTATTTTATAATATTTTCTTAAATTAATGAAAAAACAACAACAACAACGGAAAGCAACAAAACTAAATGCATATATGCGTCTCTTTCTCTCTCTCTCTCTCCCGCTGTTTTCTCATCTGTCTTTCGCGCTTGCATCTCTCTCTCTCTCTCTCTCTCTCTCTCTCTCTCTCTCTCTCTCTCTCTCTCTCTCTCTCTCTCTCTCTCTCTCTCTCTCTCTCTCTCTCTCGCTCTCTGTTTCATCTGCTTCTTTCTTTGGAGTTTCTTGTCATGTCTAATTGCAGAACAAATGTGTGATGCCTATCGCTCAAGTTTCGCAGCAAATTTTTATGACGCCACAGCTGCCAATGTCAACAGCAGCACTGGCAACAACAACTACAGCCACAACGGCAGCAACAACAAGTGCAGTCGCCGCTGTCACAACTACAACAACAACAACAACAATGGCAATAGTGCCAGCAGCTGTCGTCGCAGCAGCATCAACACTTCAAAATCTGCCATCGCCTACAGCTTAAGGCGAACACTCTCGCTCGCACTCTTACACTCACACAGTTATTCCATTTGTATTGCGCTAACGGTATTTTTCTTTGTCTTTTTTTTCAACTTTCTCGGTGTCTATGCGTGTGTGTATGGCTTAGCTTACTTAGCTTTTAAAACTGAAAACTTTACTAAACAAAAAAACAGTGTATGCACTTTTATACACATGTTGGTAGCGAAAGAACATCTTTTTATATCAATATACTACATATATATAACTAAATATATATAAATACATACATACATACGACATTTGTATTAAACATCAGCCAAGTGTAGCAAAATGTTTAAAAAAATATTTTTTTTTTTTAAACATGTATGTACATGTATATACATTTCTATATTTTAATACAAATATATTTATTTACTCGCAAAATATGTCAGTAAGACTATAACGAATATATACATACATACAAATATTCATATACAAGACATATAGTTACATATTTACACACAAACATACACTACATGTGTGTGCAATTATATATTTACACATCACAAACGAGAAGACCAACAAAATAACGGTATACCAAGGTACCTGAAAATATATTTTGTTGGATGCATTGAATGAAACATATACACGAAACCAAACATACATACATACATATGGGTACATGCTAATGTATGTATTCTATTTTTAATATGAATATATATATATATATACGTAAATATATATATAGCAAAAATGATATATAACATTTTGCCTCTCTTTATTCACAAATACTTACCTAACCTAATTAAATCATTTCGAAATGTGCGAAATATGCAATTGGAATATATTTAACATTACTTACACGGCGATATTTCGACCGATGTATCGATACTTTATCGATAAAAACCATAAAAAAAACCGGTTTAACGATTTGTAACGTTGCAAAACCCATATTATTAAAAATGTGCAATTGGAATACATTTCACTTTACTTACCCGGCGATATTTCGACCGATGTATCGATATCTTATCGATAAAAACCATCTTAAACTGGTTTAACGATTTATAACGTTAAAACCCCATATATTATTAAACATGTGCAATTGGAATACATTTCACTTTATTTACACGGCGATATTTCGACCGATTGTATCGATATCTTATCGATAAAAACCATCTTAAATCGGTGTAACGTTAAAAACCCATATATTATTAAAAATGTGCAATTGGAATACATTTCACACTACTTACCCGGCGATAATTCGACCGAAGTATCGATATCTTATCGATAAAAACCATCTTAAACCGGTGTAACGTTAAAAACCCATATATTATTAAAAATGTGCAATTGGAATACATTTCACACTACTTACTCGGCGATATTTCGACCGATGTATCGATATCTTATCGATAAAAACCATCTTAAACCGGTTTAACGATTTGTAACGTTAAAAACCCATATATTATTAAAAATGTGCAATTGGAATACATTTCACTTTACTTACCCGGCGATATTTCGACCGATGTATCGATATCTTATCGATAAAAACCATCTTAAACCGGTTTAACGATTTGCAACGTTAAAAACCCATATTATTAATCTATTCCAAAGGTATCTACGATGATAGCATATCATATATATAACCTAAAATATATTTCGAAAAGCGCTAAATGCGAAAAGTCTTTTAAGTCTCTCTGATCACGAAAGAAGTACCGTGAAAAACGCCGCCTAATTGATTATTATGTCGAGTGTATGCATAACGATAAACTAACAGATATATATACATATATATAAAGTACAAAAGAAAAAGGCAGTCACCGTGTAGTACTTGATATACAAATGTTAAGCAACATAAGTACATTCATAAGTAATATACATAAACGTATACAAATACATACATACATACGTATAATCCATGCGCGAAAACTTAAGAAACGTTTAGTACAGTTGCCGCAGCAGCTTAAAAGCTTCTCACTAACACCAGCTGTTAATGGTGCTGTCTCACTTTTTGTCGCTTCTTTTGCTGTTAGAGCAAAAGCTGTGTGCGAACTTTTTTTGTAGCTTTGAACTCAAGCCGAATTTATGGAAAATCAAAATAAAGGACACGCGATATAAACTATATACTTACTTATCTAACTAACTAATAAAGCAAAGAAACAGCACTAAAACTGTGACAACTAAGTAAAAAAAAAAAAAAAAAAAAACATTAAAAAGAATGACAACAACACAGTGGTGTATGGCAAACTATTACTTATATAAGCAAAACAAATGCAAACTTGAATAAACATATTAATTTTCTATGTGTGTAGCTAAAATGTTTGTCTCGCCTATTATTAATTCAATTTGGAACCGACACGAGCAACGCTTGAAAGATAATCTGCGATGCGGTTTGTATTGCGATCGGCACGTTTGGTCTATAAAGGGATGGGGGTTGGGGGCGCATGGGGGCCATGGGGTGGCGATATTGATGACGCCTATTTGCAACTAGTACTAAGAGCAGCCAAATGAGGCATTTTTATGGGCCATCAAAACAATTTGAGCACAATTAAAACAAATAAATTGCAAGCTAAAAATACAATACGAAATTCCACAAGACACAGACACAAAAGGCAACAACCACACAATAATAAAAATAATAATAATAATAGTAATAATATTACATATACATATTTGAAGACAACATTTCATTTAGTTACATACAATAACAAAAGCAACAGCAGCGAACAAATTGAAGCACACGTAAGAGAGAAGAGTGAAGAGAGAGGAGAGAAGAGAGCAAGCTTTTACAATGTTGGGATGAGGTAGTGTTTGAGTGTGTGTGTGAGAGAGAAAGAGAGTGTGTTGTGTTTTGTGTGTTGAGTTTTGTGTGCGTGTGTTGAGTTTTGTGTGCGTGTGTGTGGACTAAAACAAGAGATCCTCATCGCCTTCATTTTCGAGTATATTCTGCGCCTGTTCGCTGCTTGTAACATTGTAGCCCTGGCGACGCAACTCCTCCCTGGCCTGATCGGCCAATTTGCGTGCAGCCTTCTTTTTGTCCTGTATCTTCTTCAAGCGATAGAACTCCTCGCGCTCCAATTCATCCAGCTCACTGATAATATACTCAATGGTGCGATTGATGCGCGGTATGATAACTACAAAACCAAGAGTATTACGTGAAAAGTGTTATCGTATGTTATCGATAGCTAACCGTGTTCGATGGCATTCACACGACGATTGGTCACCTTGATGACGTCGTCCAGGGTGACAAAGGACGTCTGCAGCGAGGCCAGCTCCACAAGCAGACGCACCGCACTCTGATAGTTCTTCTTGAGCTTGGCCAGCTGTTGACCGCCACGCGCTAGACCGGCCAACTCGTAGGTATCGACGCCATCCTGATACGGCTCAAAGATTGGCAGCTGGACGCCAGCAACATTGTCTTTTTTGGTGCGTATCTTGGTCTGTGCCTTTGTCACGTTTTGCAACACGATCTGATTGATGTCGCCTGTGGTGAATTTGACCTCGGCCAGCGAGAAGGCCGCTTCCTTCATTACCCGGCCCATTAGCGTTTTTGTCTACAACAACAACAAAACAAAAAACAAAAAAAAAACAAAACATAAATCGTTTTGATGGAACATCAACATCGGTCCTACCTCAATGATCTTGCCCAGAATTAAGCGAAAACGCATCTGTAGAGCATCTGCCTTCTTTTTAAGTAGGCCATGGCCCTTGGTGGCGCCCGCCAGTCGCGATTTCATCAAAGTTTGTGCTCTGTGGAACCAAAAATATTTGTATGTTCCTTAGCTCATCTCTCTCTCTCTCTCCCTCTCTCTCTCTATTTGTTTGTACACTCACCCGCGTGATGGAAAGATGGGCAAACGATCTCTGGCAGCCATGTTTTTAATTTACAATCCACAAGTTTACCGTTACAGCACAAGAGCAACAGTTACAGTTACAAAATGTTTCAACTTTTTCGTATGGAAAACAACAACAACAACAACACGGTATTACAACAATGTGGTGAAGAACAAAACACAAAACATATAAAACTGTCAACTAAATATGTATCAACAACAAAATATTAAGTCAAAAGTATCTGCGACGAATATTGTACAAAAATAAACGGACGAGCGCGTAAACAAGAAGACCAGAATGAGAACCGCAAAGCAAAGCATACGACAACAAAATGTGCCAAACGACAACTGCGAAACGGTCGCGACGTCAACGTCAACGTCGACGTCGACGTCCAATATGATGGATACAAGTGAAGCGACCGTTGGGCCGAACGCTCAGCTGTTTGCGCAGTAGCAGCAGCAGCCAGCAGCAGCCAGTGATGACCGCGTTCAATTAGAGATGATCGCGTGACTATTAATTTTATTATGCAAAATAAGTTTTTCAGTTAAGATTAAAATTGTATTTCACTATTTGATTTACTGAGCGACTGTTGAAGCTTATTAGCAGAAATGAAGGCACTTCAAAAGCAAAAACGATCGAAAAACAAATAGATTGTTTTTATTTATCACATATAAAGCAAAATATATTACTAAAAGTAATACAAGAAGAACAAAAATCACGAACAACGTCAGCTGACACATCTCGCAGCCAGTGATGCCAAATCGGTGCGTTTGCCGTTAAGGCGAATTGATTTAAATTGATGCTGATTGCCAACAACAACAATACGCACAACACTTTGATCGAACGGTCCACTAAAGTACAAAAAGCAATGCTCAAATGTCAGAAACACACGCGCTATCGCTTCCATTGTCATCGTATATTTAGGCATGCCCTGACAATGGTACTACACACATACATGCATACATGTACGACGTGTACGTGCACGTGTACGTGTGTGTGTGGTGGGCTGGAAGGGCAAACTGACCGAATCACGCAATTTGAATATGCGTCTTGTGCCGTTATGTGGCTGCCAAAACAAAAGAAAAAAAAACAACAACAACAAAATTTGTATTTGTGTGTACGTTGAAGTATGTTGAGTATGGGCAGAGTGGTGACAATATTTATTAATACATAAATAAGTGAGGTAGCTATTTTCGGCATGCCGAATATTTTATACACTTCTTTTTCATAGTAAAATCTCCAATGCTGACAAACTAACTGTAATAAAAATAAGATGTTATGTTATGATATGTTATGTTTTTTTCTATGCGTTACACATTTCATGACAAAGTTAATATACACTTCGCAAGCGTATAAAATATAAAATTTACATAGCCTAGGCCCAAATTAAGCAAATATTTTTATTAGATGTTATTGAATTTGAATTAAGCAATTTCTCATTTTTGTCGGTTAGTTAACAAATAAGGAAACCCTTAAACAAATTCTAGAATGCGGAAATTCAAAATTTAGACAGTTTTTGTTTTTAACTGCCTCACTTCCTTGAAATTCAGTTCACGAATAACTGTTCTAATCGTGTGACCCCATTGCGCTTATGTCCTTTGGCATGTCAAATAAAAGTCAAAATCTGCCTATATTTATGTACATACATTAATTCATATGTTAACGCGCTTAAACGTGCGTATACACACACACACACAATCCACCATTTGAGTATCGCACTCGAGAAGCGAATCAACAGTTGGTGTTGATGTTGTTGTTGTTTTTTCTTTTGTGAAGGAGCATTGATGTGAAAAGCTCGTTTTCTCTTTCGCTCTCTCACGAGCGGGCAATCACTTGCTCGCTGACTCACTCAACTCAACTCCCTCGCTCGCTCCAACATACGCACACGCACGAACGCATCCTGTTAACAGTTAACAGTGACATTTCTGCACATGGACGGCTGTGGATTGGGGTCACTTTAAGGCAGAGTTGCCGACTCTTAAATGTAAAAAAAAAAACATAATAAAATAAAACTGCATGAGCATTTACTGATTCCGAGCTATAAACAAGTATGGAATTTTTATTCATATTATTGCCAAAGACAAATTTGACGGGCCTTTTTTAGCAGCGACTTGTTGAGCCCTGCACCCCTCACAGACGCCACTGGGCCAAATCATTTTTGTACCATAGAAAAAAGCGCTCAGCTGAGATGCTGAGCCTCGGCTCCTATTGGCATCAGTTCGCATTTAGCAGCGCCCGCAAGTAGGTTACATATTTTTTTTTTCCAGCTACCGCGACTTTGAAAAGCAAGTTGAGCGATTTCACACCAACTGGTTGGACACGGTTGAACTGCAAAGTGAGTAAATAATGTCATTAGATAAACAGCTGCGGAATGCAAGTGAAACTTAAGCATAACAAATGTATAAAACAAATATAAACAATGAAATCAAAGCAGGTGGTGTCTGGCGCGCAGTTTTCTGAGTACGTAATTGTGCCAGGAGAGGGATAAGCTCGTTTTGAAGAGTCTTTGTCGTTAAGGCGACGTAAATGTTGATTATAATACGATTGTAATCGCAGCAGTGCCTAGCAACAACAACAAACAACAACATAAGCACAGCAAGAGAGCGAAAGTGAGAGTTGAAATGTCAAAGTGTGCGACAGAGACCTCTCTAATTAAGTTATGAAAGCAAAAATGCTCGTGAGAGTCGTTTGCAGTCCTTTATGTGTGTATTAGTGTATGCTAGTCAAATGGCTTACGCATGTATACGCACGTACACATACATGCTAATGTATGTATTCAAAGATATGTTATTAACATTAGCACTTAACTTCAAATTTGATACGTTTTAACATTAATGTTCGTTTTACAATTAAAAATGTATTATTCAAGTGTTTATTTGCTGGAAATCCAAAATTAACTTTTACTAAGAAATTTGCATAACAATTCCACAAAATTGGCTAATAAGTATGCTACATATTTTTTTATTGTATTAGTAATAGATTTATATATATGGGGGAAATTGAGAAATGTTTGTGTAACTTTGGACAAGAGTATTAAATTTTATGCCTTTCAGAACGCTTAATACAATAACTAACAAAATGGAGTACAAACTTATTACGACCGATGAGTACGAACGTGTGATCGAACATCTGCGTGGTAATTTCTTTGCCGACGAACCGTTAAATCGGGCTGCCGGACTGTGCCAGAACGGCGGCGGCAACAATGAACTCGAGCAGCACAGTCTGGCAACGCTCGAAGATCAGCTTAGCCTGATGGCCGTCGATACGCGCGCTGAAAGCGACACCTATGGTCAAATCGCTGGCGTCATACTTAACGGCATTTTGCGACCAGGCGACACAGAGCAGGCGCTCGACAAGCTCCAATACAGCGATGACATCAACTATAAGAAGATCTTCGAGCTGTTGTACAGGCACAGTATGCAGGTGGATCTATTCGCCCGCTACGATATCGATCGCATCTTTGACGTACGCATCCTGTCGGTCGATGCACGCTTCCGGGGCCAAGGCATTGCCAAGGAGCTGGTCCGACGTTCCGAGCACGTGGCTCGCAAATGTAACTATCAACTGCTGCGTGCCGATGCCACCGGCATCTTTTCCCAGAAGATATTGTGCTCTCAGGGCTTTCAGCCATTCTCCGAGCAGCTCTATGCCAAGTACACAAATGATGACGGCCAAATAATATTGCCGGTAGAGGCGCCACATATTAAGTTGATGTTGCTCACCAAACAGCTCAACTATAATAACCATAAGTAAGAAGAAAGATTTTATAATCGTTTTTGTTTTTTTAATACATAACACACATTTTTTGGAATGTACAAAGGCATAGAGCAAGTATTTAATCTCAGGACAAATATTTGACGAAAGTTTTTTGCAAATTTTACAATCCTATAAAGTAACAACCATTTATATAAGCTAAAGCATTTCTAATTATGATATTTATCTGGATATCATTGAGATTCTAAGTATTGCGCGTTGAGTTGAGAGAATTTGATACATATTATTTGATATTTAACAGCTCTCAAATTCGAACTAAATATTTGCGGAATTGTGCCAATGTTTACATGCAGAAACAACTGGGGGGTTTTTGTTTTTCAGTGGAAAATGTATTGCAAGCGCAGTTGTTGTTGTTTTGTGTTGAATGGGGACCAAATGTAAGCTTAAAATAAACAATATAACTTAAACTAACTAAATGTACGTATCAATAACATAATAATCAAGCAAATGCATATAATAGCAAAATTACACTGCTTAAAATAAAATATATACATATATATATAAATGTGAATGTTTGAGTTATAACATTAGTTAAGTAGCTAAAATTGTATCTATATATAGTTTTATATATAGTTTAGGTACATTTCTTTTTTTATGCCAAGCACAAGCAGATTCAATCCGTAGGACAACGTTTTTCAAAAATATCACATCGACGCAGATCCATATATAACAAAGAACAAAAGTTTGGCAACTGCTGAGCAGGTACTACGGCATTGGCATCATAATTCATGAATGAAAAATCTACTTCCTGGTAATGGGTTTCTCGTATATGAATATGATGTCCTGATCGGTGCCAAAGGCCGTGCGCGCCGTATCCATTGCCTCCGACAAGCAACGGCAAATATCTGCAAAAAATCATATATATACATATGTATAGAGGGTTAAGTTGGAGTGAGTGAATAGCTACTTACGTCCATCGTGCACCTCGGGATTGTGATAGAATACCTTGTTTGTGGCTTTATCATAGCCACAGAGCACTACATAGTGTCCAGCATAGCTTTTGTTGGCAGCCGTTGGCAAGCGTGTGTTTTGGGCAATACAAGATAGATGGAAACAACTTTCGATAATGAGCAAAAAGTTAAGACATGAACCATGCAAATACATACATATATGTAAAACAAAACAACCCTGCACAAATACACACACACACACTGTTAGGTGCAGTTAACTTCCTGAACAGCTGTTAAAGATCACAGACAAAACTGACCCCACCTTTTGGTATGTTGTCTGTGTATGTGTGTCTGTGTTTATTTGTTGCAGTTGTCTCACTTTTATTGCTTACCCAAACTTTTCGAGCGTATTTTTGCGGCATATCTCACAGGTGAGCAGCGAGGCGTTTGTTAGCAATATAACAGGGCCATCGCGTGCCAAATGCCGTAGTATAACATCCATGTCGACGGTGCGCTGTTCGACGCGCAATCCGTGCGCCTTGGCATCCTTGAACTTGCGCGTCACTCGCTTCTCGTCCTTGTCAATGATTTGTGAGTAGTATTTGTGCTGTGTGTAGTTGGGATCGATGCCGAGTGTTTGTGTAAAGTACTCGTGACGCACTTGGTATCGCTGCAGCAGGTAGCAGAGATCAATTGTCCAGGTACTGGAGCCGAAGCCCTCCTCCCTGCAAATGGAATCGAAGTTTGTAAGGAATTGTTCGCGTTGCGCGGTGGACAATATCATCAGTATGCAGGATATGCCGCAATCCCAGTTATAACGCTGCTGGTAATGTGTTAAATTATAGTGTTTACTTTGTGGCAGAGCGTTCATTGTGTTTAGTTTTAGTTCGTCCAAACACTTTATAACTTTATGTGTTGTGTCTATTATGTTACTGATAACATACAATCGTGATTTATTAAGCGTTAAAAATATACAATTTATATGAATGCCAAAAATTTGTTGGACGTAGGTGCAAAACAATAATATTTATTGGATTTCTTTTGAAAAAACAGATGTGTATGTTAAATGGTTTGCAGACTGCACGCCGTGGAGTTAACATGGTGATGTTAAAGACTAACAGCGTCGTAAGCGCAGAGTGAGCAACGTTGCTCAATTGTGCGTAACGTAAGCGAAGTACTTTAAATGAGCCGCCTTACAGTTGCTTAATATTAATAAATTTTTGGCATTTGCCTTGTTTCTCACTAACTTAAATTGATTGATGTTGCAATTATTCAAATAAAGCCTCTGCCATTCTAACATTACGGCAAGCTTACATTAGGGATGAACAATGTTTTCACTTAAGCTACTGTTAAACTTTTCGGCTAACCATCACCATATTGTGATTGTATAAAGTGTTTGTTTCTGGCTGACATTAAATCGTTTTATTATATAATTAAGTTAATAACAATTACCAAAAATAATTTGAAATGTTTTCTTTACACAGTTGTGAGAAATACACCAGACATTTGCCGCAATGCTTGGATTTTTTTGTCACTGAAAAATCACAAAAGCTTTTTCTGTTAACATTACATACACATGTGGAACACAGTGACTGTGATTTTATGTTATAGGTGGGACGCGTAACTGTTAAATGCCTTGGCGAACATATATAAAGCCATCGCACATCACTAAGCATAACATAAGGCACAAGTGTGCGAATTCCATAAAGTCGCACACGGCCAGCAACGGGTCGGGTAAATATACATATTAAACAATATCCTCGATGGCTTTTTCGCATGTATATATAGAGGCGCCAATAGCGTTGAAAATTTTCACATTTGGGTCACCGGTGACACAAACGGCGACCTTAGTAATATAGATCAAAAGTGTGTGACAAGTGTGTGTACAACAGTGTAGACATATAGATATATAGACGCAATATATAGAAAGATGTACGACATCAATGCCTTTGCATATGTGCTTGTGATTATTGTGTATACATATGTGTATGTGTGACCTTCGTGCAATCATCTACTAGCTTGGCCGACTTTTGCCAATTATAATCAAAGTATAACAACAGCACCAACCGCAGCATCACCAACAGCAGCATCCTGAGAACGAACCCAACATTCTGTTTACAATGCCGAAATGCCAAAGTGCATTAAAGTGGACAACAGAGCCGAAGCACTTACGTTTGATTATGTCTTAATTCGATTCCACAGCCACCTGAGAGAGTCTTTTAACAGCAAAGAACAGAAAACACAAACGATAACAACAACAGCAACAACACTAACAGCAAACACAAACGACAGCAGCAACAACAACAACAACAACAACAACACTAATGAACTATCCTTATGCTCTCTTCTATTTTCTTTTCTGTTATATTTTTTGCTCATTACAGTTGACAACCCAATAGCAACAACAACAACAACAACAGGAACAGCCCCACTGTGTTATTAGAGGAAAAGACGCCACGTTCTTTATTTTGTTTTTGTTTTTATGTAGTTAACCAAGTCTAGTCAACAAACAGACCAAATGAACGCATACTTCAACTAAATCGCAGCAGCAAACACCAAAAAAAAAAGAAAAAAGAAAACGAATAAAAGAACAAAACCAAAAACAAAATAAACATACCCACCACCCACTCCGCTCCCTTCCCCCCAACACCAACACCATCAGCCCACAAACTCAAAATGCGTGTTGTGGCAATGGTGAGCGGCGGCAAGGATAGCTGCTACAATATGATGCAGTGCGTCGCCGAGGGTCACGAAATAGTCGGCCTAGCCAATTTACATCCCAAGGATAGAGGTAAACTGTTATACACATAACCAGCTCAAAAACTATTATATATGTATATATGTGTACTTCGTTTAGATGAGCTGGATAGCTTTATGTACCAGACGGTCGGTCACATGGGCATCGAGATCTTGGCCAGCGCCATGGGCCTGCCGCTCTATCGTCGCGAAACGAAAGGCAAAAGCATACAGACGGGCAAACAATATGTGCCCACCGATGATGATGAAGTTGAGGATCTCTACAGTTTGCTGGAAACGTGCAAGGTGAGACGAACGAATCCCCTCCCCCAGGCAGGATTGGGGTACAGTTGATACATGATTGCCATTGAATGTTCGATTAGTTGAAGGTTCCTACCCAAACAACATGTAATTGTAATTGGTATTGGAGCCAAATGGCTTTCAGGCCATAATTAATTCAAATTCTCATTAGCACAATCAATTTGAAACTGATAATAGGGCAAGATTACTGTTTCCATGCTTGAAAGTGCTTCACAAAAGCCTTAACTAGGACATTTTTCAAGTGCAACTGCACTTTATTGTTATTGTCCTTGAGCAAGTTACGCCTCCAAACAACAACAACAAACGAATACCACAACCAAAAATAGTTCTAGAATAAGTACAAAATTGATTTATGTATATTTAATTGCGGAAATTAGTTTCGCATTCGGCTTCAAAAACGTAATCTTATCATCAAATATACAAAAAAAAAAACAACAAAAAAACGTTGCCAAGCACGTGAACTAAAACATTATGTCAAATATTTGATTAGACCCTGCCCCTGCGCCCCCAACCCACTCTGGATGCACATGCTCCAATGTCATTGGCAATAAGTAACCTTTTTCAAGATGGGCGACTGCCAAATTGGCCTACCATCTGGGTCAAAATGTTGTCTTAGCTGTTGTTGTTCGAAATAAGTTTTCAGTTTCTAATAAATTATGAGAGTTTTATTTTTGGCTTAGATAGATATTATTACGCCAAAATAGTTTTATGGCATACATTTGTAGAGTTTGAAAGCAAAAATCTTAAAAATATTTAAATATTCCTAGAAATTTCTTAGAAAATATTTTTTTTTTGCTTATAAGCTAGCAAAAGTGAAGTAAATACATTCAGAAATGTTTTCGCAAAGTTGAATTTATAAGTAATAAAATATTATAATAATTACAAAGACTTTCTAGAAAACATATTGCTTAAAGTAATAGCTAAAAGTCTAAGTTTCAGTAATAAAATATTACAATAATCCCAAAGACCTTCCAGAAAACATATTGCTTAAAAGCATAGATAAAGGATTCATTTTCAGTAATAAAATATGACAATAACCCTAAAGACTTTCCAGAAAACATATTGCTTAAAGTAATAGCTAAAAGTCTAAGTTTCAGTAATAAAATATGACAATAATCCTAAAGACTTTCCAGAAAACATATTTCTAAGCTAAAAGTCTAAGTTTCAGTAATAAAATATTATAATAATCACAAAGACTTTCAAGAAAACATATTGCTTAAAGTAATAGCTAAAAGTCTAAGTTTCAGTAATAAAATATTACAATAATCCCAAAGACCTTCCAGAAAACATATTGCTTAAAAGCATAGATAAAGGATTCATTTTCAGTAATAAAATATGACAATAACCCTAAAGACTTTCCAGAAAACATATTGCTTAAAGTAATAGCTAAAAGTCTAAGTTTCAGTAATAAAATATGACAATAATCCTAAAGACTTTCCAGAAAACATATTTCTAAGCTAAAAGTCTAAGTTTCAGTAATAAAATATTATAATAATCACAAAGACTTTCAAGAAAACATATTGCTTAAAGTAATAGCTAAAAGTCTAATTTTCAGTAATAAAATATTCAAATAATCACAAAGACTTTCCAGAAAACATATTGCTTAAAAGATTTTTGTGAAATCTAAGCGAAACATATAGGAATTCAGTACGCGCAAATCGATACAAAAGCCGAATTATATTGCCATAACTGTAAGAATCAAATCCTCGAAATAATCAATAAAACTTCTTAGAGAACCTTTTGTGCAACAGTTTAAACAAAAACCGTTTAAACAAAGTAATCGAATAGGCTTTTTTTCGAAACATTCATTGGCGAAATCGCCAAGACTTGCAAAAGATTCAGTTTCGTTGCTTGAAAGCTTTCTTTTCCAGCTTAAATCAAGTAACTAGAAACTGAATATGATTTTTCCCAGGAACCTGTGGCACGTGGAAATTGAGTTTAGGTTTAGTCTAACGAAATTAATATAGGTTTCGTAACTGAAGAAACGAATTGCATGCGATTTAATCAATAATACGTTCGTTATTGCAGAATGAGCTCAATGTGGACGCGGTGGCTGTTGGTGCCATACTATCGGATTATCAGCGTGTGCGCGTGGAGAATGTTTGCAGTCGGCTCAATCTGATATCGTTGGCCTATTTGTGGAAGAGAGACCAGACTGAGCTGCTGCAGGAGATGATCGATTGTCAGGTGCATGCTATTATCATCAAGGTAAGTTGCAAGTTCATAAACCGTGAATATATGAACTGATACAAGATTCGTGATTGTGTTTAGGTTGCTGCATTGGGTCTGGTGCCGGATAGGCATTTGGGCAAGTCGCTGCGCGAGATGCAGGCGCATCTGTTGAAGATGCGCGACAAGTATGGACTGAATGTGTGCGGCGAGGGTGGCGAATATGAGACATTTACATTGGATTGTCCGCTGTTCAAGCAACGGATCAATGTCGAGGACATACAGACGATCATAAGCAGCGCCGATCCCATATGCCCCGTCGGCTATATTAACTTTACAAAGCTAACGCTGCAGCCAAAGGAGCAGAATGCCGGCGGCGATGTGGTCTTTGTGAAGAAATCTCTTGACTATATTAGCGATCTCAATGAGTCGACGTACAGTGATCTCAGTGATCCGGATTTTAGTGAAACCGAATTGGAATTGATTGAGAAGGAGACACGTTTGCGCGAATCGCTTAGCCAGAATGAGCTAATATCGCGCAGCAATTCATTTGGCAGACATTTGGCCACATCATCGTCCTCGCCGATACCCATTGTAACGAGGAGCGCCAGCGTCGACGAGCCCATACCGACGGCTAGCTCGATGCAGGGCAGCGCCTCGTTGCTGCTGCTAGCCAATGTCCATAATCAGGGACAGTCCGCTTCGGCATTGGCATTGGGCGCCGCCAATGGCGCCAATAACTGTTGCGGCTTTGGCAGCAATCATCCATTGGGCAGCAGCACGGCCGCCGTATGCGGCTCGCTGTCGCTGGCCATCTCCTCGCTTGGGCTAAGCACTACGCAGTGCACAAACTATGCGGCGACGGCGACGATGCCCTCCGGCCAAACCCAACCGCCCAGTCCCATGAAATATGAACGTGAATTTCGTCCACTTGCCAATCAGGCCAAAACGGCCATCAATGCCAAAGGCTGGATGTGGCTAACCGGCATACAGGGTAACAAGTCGCTGAGCAAACCAACCAAATAACCAAAAGATACCCTTCCTTTCCTCCTTCAATACATAATTATAAGTTTTCATACTTTTCATGTTTTTGTTTTTGTTCTTGTTTTTGTAGGTTGCGCTTCGAGCTTGGAGCTGGGCGTGCACAAGGCGCTGGATACACTGCGCGAACTTTGCTCAAGCAACGGCTACGATTTGCAGGATCTATGCTTCACCACGCTCTATGTGCGCTCCATTGCCGAGTATCCAGCATTGAATAGCATCTATTTGCAAACGTTTAACTTTCATAATCCACCCACACGCGTCTGTGTTGAATGCCCCCTGCCGGACGATTGTCATGTCATAATGGAGGCAATTGCCCATCGGGCGATACCAACGCACAGCGGCGACGACAGCGAGGAGACACAAACGTTGCTCAACGGTCGCCGCAACACGATGCACGTCCAAGGCATTTCACACTGGGCCCCAGCCAACATTGGTCCCTACAGCCAATCGACACGGGTAAACCAACCAAAGCGAATTTCACTTGCAATTGTACAATTTCAATTAATTTGTTTATTGTATAACAGATCGGCGACATCACGTACATCTCGGGCCAGATTGCATTGGTGCCCGGCAGCATGACAATTATCGAGGGCGGCATTCGTCCGCAATGCAAACTGGCATTGCGGCACATTAGTCGCATTGCCAAGGCAATGAATGCCCAGGGCCAGTTGCGCGATGTTGTCCATGGCATTTGTTTTGTTACACATCCGGCGTTCATTGGGGAGGCGCGTCGCCAATGGGAGCGTCGCACCACAAATGCAATTATGGATTATATTGTGCTGCCGGCCTTGCCCCGCGACGCCCTCGTCGAGTGGCAGGTCTGGGCGCACACCCACAACGATCGTTTCGACTGTGAGTGCGAAAGCAATTTGCTCGTTTGAACCCAGCTTTGAGTTCAACAACTTTATACATATATGCATTAACTTTCTGACTTTATATGCATTAACTTTCTGACTTGATATATATATGCATTACCTTTCTGTATAGCATTTGCATGCGTATTTGTTTCAGATCAACTTCAAATTAGTTTAGAAAACTTCAATTAAACTAGAAGCAGAAAAGTTTTGTTTACGTTAAGCTCAAATATGATTTTATAATGCTTTAGAGTTATGAAGCTGTATCTGTATATACATATATGCATTAGCTTTCTGACTTTATACATATATGCATTAACTTTCTGACTTTATATGCATTAACTTTCTGACTTGATATATATATGCATTAACTTTCTGACATTATACATATATGCATTAACTTTCTGTATAGCATTTGCATATGTGTGTTTGTTTCAGATCAACTTCAAATTAGTTTAGAAAACTTCAAATTAGTTTAGAAAACATAAATTAAACTAGAAGCAGAAAAGTTTTGTTTACGATAAGCTCAAATATGATAGTATAATGCTTTAGAGTAATGAAGCTGTATCTGTATATACATATATGCATTAGCTTTCTGACTTGATATATATATGCATTAACTTTCTGACTTTATATGCATTAACTTTCTGACTTTATACATATAGGATTTAACTTTCTGTATAGCATTTGCATGCGTATTTGTTTCAGATCAACTTCAAATTAGTTTAGAAAACTTCAAATTAGTTTAGAAAACTTCAGTTAAACTAGAAGCAGAAAAGTTTTATTTACGATAAGCTCAAATATGACAAAGCTTTAGAGTAATGAAGCTGTATCTGTATATACATATGTGCATTAACTTTCTGACTTGATATATATATGCATTAACTTTCTGACTTTTATATATATATGCACAAACTTTCTGACTTGATATATATATGCATTAACTTTCTGTTTAGCATTTGCATATGTGTGTTTGTTTCAGATTAACTTCAAATTAGTTTAGAAAACTTCAATTAAACTAGAAGCAGAAAAGTTTTGTTTACGATAAGCTCAAATATGATTGTATAATTCTTTAGAGTAATGAAGCTGTATCTGTATATACATATATGCATTAGCTTTCTGACTTGATATATATATGCATTAACTTTCTGTATAGCATTTGCATGCTTGTTTGTTTCAGATCAACTTCAAATTAGTTTAGAAATCTTCAAATTAGTTTAGAAATCTTCAAATTAGTTTAGAAAACTTCATTTCAACTAGAAGCAGAAAAGTTTTGTTTACGATAAGCTCAAATATGATTGTATAAAGCTGAAGCTGTATCTGTATATAACATATCATATATGTTTTCAGTATTATCATTCTATATATATATGATATTACCGTGAGGTACTAAATAAGCCAAGTTTTCAATTTTTTTTTTTTTGTTTTTTAATGTTTTTCATATTTAATTTCTTTTTTGATTCGAATTAAGTTGATATAGATTTAAACCCACTTCTATTATATATCGAACATTTGAACTGATATATTTATGTGCTTTAGAGTAATGAAGCTGTATCTGTATATAACATATCATATATGTTTTCAGTATAATCATTCTATATATATATATATGATATTACCGTGAGGTACTAAATAAGCCAAGTTTTTTTAAGAACTTTAATTTTTTTTTTTTTTTTAATGTTTTTCATATTTAATTTTTTGTTTGATTCGAATTCAAGTTGATATTTAAACCCACTTCTATTATATATCGAACATTTGAACTGATATATTTATGTGCTTTAGAGTAATGAAGCTGTATCTGTATATAACATATCATATATGTTTTCAGTATAATCATTCTATATATATATATGATATTACCGTGAGGTACTAAATAAGCCAAGTTTTTTTAAGAACTTTAATTTTTTTTTTTTTTTTAATGTTTTTCATATTTAATTTCTTGTTTGATTCGAATTCAAGTTGATATAGATTTAAACCCACTTCCATTATATATCGAACATTTTAATTGATATATTTATGTGATTTTTGCAGATGAGGAAACCGGTTGCTCGGTCAGCGATTATACCATATCGATACGTCGTCGCTGGAACTATGAGAACAACTGTGCGGCAATTGTTTGCTATGTGGCCACAGGATTGGCCTCATCCACCACACAGTTGCCGCAGTTGAGCGACGATGTGCTGGCTAATCATTGCCGCTTGACGCAGAGCCTCAGTGCCGAGCATCTGGACGAGATACTCACGTATATTGTGAATCGTCTGCTCAAGGATTATCCCATTGCGAAGCGACAGCAGCAGCAGCAGCAGCAGCAGCAACAACAAGCAGCCAATACTGCCACACTGTCTGTAGAGACAGTTACACTTTCACAGCCGCTAGGTGGCGCTGGCGGTGATCAGCAACCGTCGACGACCAACAACAACAACAGCAGCAAGAATAGCACCACCAATACATTGCCAGCAATACATTTGAAGATCTTTTATCAGGTGAATGCTGCACCGCCAACAGATCTGTTATTGCAAGCATTGCACGATTTTCGTCGCAAATGCCAGGATATGGCATCCATAGTGTATACAGTGTTGCCAGCCTGCAGTTTGCACAATTTCAGTACGTTCCTGTCCATATGCGGTGTGCGGCATGAGTAAACCGAGCAAGAGAGAGAGAGAGAGAGAGAGAGATCGTAAGTTTAAATGAAAAGGGAGAGAGAGATGCTAGAAGCAAAGAAAGAGCGAGAGAGAAAGATGAGAGACAATGTCCAGTCACTACGCACACACGCACGTAAACAAAAACAAAAACAAAAAAACATAAAGTGAAAAAAAAACGAAGAGAAAAAAGAAAGCTAAACTAAGAATGCTGGCGTAGGCACGCCCATTTGTTGATATTGTTGACTTTCCTGTGTATCTATTAACTATATATATTTACGATAACTATTTACAAAAACAAAATCAGCCGCCAGTCAATGCGTACAATACGCGTAGATACCAATTATTTCGGACCAACAACAACAACAAAAGCAACAACAACAGCAACAGAACAAGAACAAGAACGAACAAGCAGAACAACAACAGCAATTAATTAAATTCGATGGCAACTCAAAGTGTTTCAAAAGTAATCTAAAATAAAATGATAACGAAAGCTAAAATTACCGCTAGCCGCAAATAACTAAACAAATTTCTAAAGTGTAAACAACAACAAAAAGCAGTTAAAATGGACTACAAACAATTTTTATGAAATCTTTTTGTGGACACACTGAAAAGAAGTACGCCCAATTGTAACTGTAAAACTGTCGAATGTAAACTATAACTGTAACTATACTCGGATAGCTGTAAACACAAATTTTCGATGTGCTTTTAATTTTCATTTTCTCAGGTTTCGCCTTTTATCAAAAAAACTTCATCTGTATACTATATATATATTTTTTTATTATTATTTATTTATTTCCTAGTATTTTGCTTTAACTTTTTGAATGAGATTAGCTCAACTTTATTGACCAAGTTTAGCTTTTAAAAAACAAACAAACAACAACAACAAAAACAACAAGAATTTTAAGATTTATATACATACTATACTTAAACGAAGCTGACTTTTTGGATATTTCATCATTGCCTACAATTTTATTATGGACAAAAAAAAAACAAAAAACAAAAATATCCATAAACACATCATAAGCAACATTTAAACATTATATTTAATTTATTTGGTTTTTTTTTTTTTTACGTTTTGGCAGGCAAAAAGAAAATTTTGTCTGCAAATTGTTTGGGCTTACTTTCTCTCCTTTAAAAAAGAAAAATAGCAAATTATTTACATACATACATACATATATATCATACATACAACAAACATACATACATACATACATGCATGCATTATAATAATCGAAATGCGATTTTGCCAGACGCAATTTTATTTAATTATTCATATTCCCACAAGCTTAGCGAATTTGTTTCCCCTGTCACCCTGTCACCCACCCCCCTCCCCTTACAACCCCAACTCCTTGGTCAGGATGCATAACATACATACATACAATATTCTATCGACGAAATTGAACGACAACTCTATGGGATATCACAAATATTTGTATGTTGGACAGTGTCACTGATTAATCTTATTATTAAAATGCTATTACTGTTATAAAAACCAAAATGAAAACGAAAACAAAAAAAAATGTAAAAACCTATTGATATCGATTGTGTGTCATTAAAAAAACTCATCAAAAAAACTCAAAACCAAAAAAAAATGGGCGTTTTATTTACTTAAATTGGGTTCTAGAAATTGCTTATCAAAATGTTTTCGAATTGCTGTAACAACATTGTGCCAAATTTAGGTACACGTCACTGTTATTGTCAAAAAAATGCATGTACATGTACCACATAAGCAACATAAATTTCGGCGTACCAAAAACAAACGATAAGAGCGACAGAGAGGGACAGTTCGAGCAGTCAGTGTCATCAGCCTTGGCTTTGACGCGCTGATGACGAAAATATGTTTGAAAGCGCAACAACACACACACAAACAATGACTTTTTGGCATACCGCGCTCTCTTTTCGAGTTGAGTGGGGAACTTTCCAGTATGGGCCAATCAGAGACGGCAGACGGGCAAACGAAACACCAATCAGAATTGCAACAGCCACTGACGTGGTCGACACGTCAGAGCGTAAACTATGCTGTTGAATAAATAGCCCGGCAATGCAGAGAGCCGACAACAGTTTTCAAACAGACAGCAAAGAAGTAACAGTAACGGCATATAGAAAAGCGAAATTATATTGAATTTATATTTAAAACAACATACAACGTGCGTTCAAGGAAATCATTTTTTTTTTTATGTTTATAAACAAACACTGTGACTGTGAAACCCTGTACAAAACGTATTCATAAACAAAGCCAAAAAAAAAGAAACAAAGACTATACAAGTCAAAACATACACACCAAAGTGTAAAAATATTCAAAAGGAGCGGATTATTTTATTTAGTGCTCAATTTTATTTAAGTTAGTTAAAGTAAGTATTTAAATATTTGTTTATCAAACAAAACGACAACAATCGATTACTTTGCATATATTTGGAGTGTTTTGCAACACTGCCGTGAAGTTAGCACTGACGTGTCTCTTTACCAGTGTTGCATGTGTGTGTGTGTGTATGTATATGTGTGAGTGTGTAGAAAGCGCCGGCACAAAGCAGCAGTAATCGACAATATTCTTTCAGTTCAGTTTCACACGTCGAGAGAGAAAATTTACAAGAAAAAAAAAACGTTCGCTGAATAAAAGCAAAGTTTGAAGTGTAAGTTTTTTTTTTTTTTCAATTCATCAGTTAAAACTAATGGCATTCGCTAACTTACTGCTCACCTAAAGTAAAACTAAATGCAGTACAAAGAAAGACATTTACTTACAATGTCAGTGCACATGTAGTGTAGGGTTGTGGTACGGTGTCGCCATGTTGGCAATGTGGCCCAAAATCCATAGAATTTATACACACATTTACGTTAGCTTATCATATGTGATGCAAAATAAACCGAAAGCACATGTCTTTTTGCGGTACATTGATGCATTTGACGTGCGAATGCTTTTGCAGCAGGCATTATTTATGTTAGGCATTTCACTACGTCATTACCAGTGTGACCCCAGTTTGCATGACGTGTAGAATCGCTCGGCGCTGTTAACATAGCATAATATGTAGTAAGGGGTGTTGTTGCAGCAGCAACAAATTAGCATAGCATAATTTATAAACCAATGTAACAAAGTTCATTCACTTCGCCAACCGGCCGGCCTGCCGTCTGCGCGACATTTGCATATAAGTGCGACATACGTTTTTAACGCGCTGCTGGCCACACGCCGTTGGATTGCACAGCTGGTATATATTTGAGTTGAGTTGAGCTCGTGTTGCCACTGTGCAGCCCATTTGTGTGTGCTGACTTGGAAATGCTTTATTTAAACATTGCGATAACAAATAACCGCAATACTTAAGCATTCAAATTGAAAGCAAACGCACTCACACCTACAAAGTGTGTGTGTGGCTGTGCTGTGTGAGTGAGTGAGCGAGAGAGATGCGCCTGCGCCGACTTATCGGTGTTTTGCTGGCATCGCCTCTGCATATTTGACAGTCGGTTCAATCAGATTTGTACACGTCACTTAAAACAGATCCCCAAGCTACAAGCGCTACTAAATGCGACAGAAGTACACGTCAGTGAAGTACAAAAAAGGAGATTAACAACGATTTATTTAGGGCATAGCGAACGCATAGTAAGTTAAAACTAACACAGCTGTGCAAATTGCTAGTGTTCGCTGCCGGCTGTGCGAAGAAGACAAGTCGCTCCCGCTCTAACTAACTTTCACCGAACGCCGTTGCGTGTGTGTGAATTGCTTGTGCTGCCAGACTATTGCAATGTAGTTGTTGTTTTTTTTTTTTTTTAGTTACACACTCATTGAGTATGCAAAATGCGTCAAAGACCGAATAGGAAAAAATTCTTAAGAAAATAAAGTGTAGTAGGAGAGAGTACGAAGCATAGAAGCAAAACCAGTTTGTATTTACGCAAAAGAGTAACAGAGTATGTGTGTGTGTGTGTGTGTGTGTGCGTGAGAGAGAAAGAACCAGAAAAATGTTACCACGTATACAAAAATTCTATGGCAACGTTGGCAGAGCAGCGGCGTCGGTCAATGTCAGTGAGCAGAGCTAAGCTAGCAAGTACAGAGCAGCGGCTTTAACAGTTGTTCAACGTTAAACCACTGAGACGGACGCGTGTGTTCTCTTTTAACTTTTTCTTCAGGTATTCTTTTCCTTTTCTTTTGTGTGTGTGTGCGCGTTTTTATCTGTAATTTAAAGAACACTTGACATATTTTTAACGCCAAGATATAAATCACATAAGGTCGTTTGATTTAATCAATTTCACATAACGGCACATTATCTTACCTGTTGACAACGTCATCGCTGCTCTCTCTCTCTCTCTCTCTCTCTCTTTCGCTTTTGCTGAACGTGTGTGTTGACGTGTACAAAAAAAAAAAATATGACTTAAGCTTAGCTTTTAAACGTTTTCATTAATCAATTTACTTAACGTTCGTTTTTTTGTTTTGTCTCTTTGCAGTTTTTTTTTGTTTGGTGTCGAAAGTCTGAGCACCGAAACTAGTTAATAAATAACACAAATAAAAGACACTCAAAAGCTGACACAATGAAATTGTGCATATTGCTGGCCGTCGTGGCCTTTGTTGGCCTCTCGCTCGGCGAGGAAAAGAAGGAGAAGGACAAGGAGCTGGGCACCGTTATTGGCATCGATCTGGGCACCACATACTCATGGTAAGACATACTTTCCCCCTTTGAATATTTATTTCGATTTCGATATTAAGATTTGACTTTCCTCTTGCAGCGTGGGCGTTTACAAGAATGGACGCGTTGAGATCATTGCCAACGATCAGGGTAATCGTATTACGCCCTCGTATGTGGCATTCACAGCTGATGGCGAGCGTCTGATTGGTGACGCTGCCAAGAATCAGTTGACCACAAATCCCGAGAACACAGTCTTCGATGCAAAGCGTCTGATTGGACGCGAATGGTCGGACACAAATGTCCAGCACGACATCAAGTTCTTCCCCTTCAAGGTGGTCGAGAAGAACTCGAAGCCGCACATCAGTGTCGATACATCGCAGGGTGCCAAGGTCTTTGCCCCCGAGGAGATCTCCGCCATGGTTCTGGGTAAAATGAAGGAAACCGCCGAAGCGTATCTGGGCAAGAAGGTCACCCATGCCGTCGTCACTGTGCCCGCCTACTTCAACGATGCTCAGCGTCAGGCCACCAAGGATGCCGGCGTCATTGCTGGTCTCCAGGTGATGCGTATCATCAACGAGCCGACGGCAGCTGCCATCGCTTACGGTCTGGACAAGAAGGAGGGCGAGAAGAATGTGCTCGTTTTCGATTTGGGCGGCGGCACCTTTGATGTCTCCCTGCTGACCATCGATAATGGTGTGTTCGAGGTGGTTGCCACCAACGGTGATACACATTTGGGTGGCGAAGATTTCGATCAGCGTGTGATGGATCATTTCATTAAGCTGTACAAGAAGAAGAAGGGCAAGGACATCCGCAAGGATAACCGCGCTGTCCAGAAGCTGCGTCGCGAGGTTGAGAAGGCCAAGCGTGCTCTGTCCGGTTCCCATCAAGTGCGCATTGAGATCGAATCGTTCTTCGAGGGCGATGACTTCTCCGAGACGCTGACCCGTGCCAAATTCGAGGAACTCAATCTGGATCTATTCCGGTCGACGCTGAAGCCCGTGCAGAAGGTGCTCGAGGATGCCGACATGAACAAGAAGGATGTGCATGAGATTGTGCTCGTTGGTGGCTCGACCCGTATTCCCAAGGTACAGCAGCTGGTCAAGGACTTCTTTGGCGGCAAGGAACCATCCCGTGGCATTAATCCCGATGAGGCCGTCGCCTACGGTGCTGCCGTCCAGGCTGGCGTTCTCTCCGGCGAACAGGACACCGATGCGATCGTTCTGCTCGATGTGAATCCATTGACCATGGGCATTGAGACCGTCGGCGGCGTGATGACCAAACTGATTCCACGCAACACCGTTATTCCCACCAAGAAATCGCAGGTGTTCTCCACGGCATCCGATAACCAGCACACTGTGACCATTCAGGTGTACGAGGGCGAGCGTCCAATGACCAAGGATAACCATCTGTTGGGCAAATTCGATTTGACTGGCATTCCACCAGCACCACGTGGCATTCCCCAGATTGAGGTGTCGTTCGAGATCGATGCCAACGGCATTCTGCAGGTTAGCGCCGAGGATAAGGGCACCGGCAACAAGGAAAAGATTGTCATCACCAACGATCAGAATCGCCTGACGCCCGAGGACATCGATCGCATGATCCACGATGCCGAGAAGTTCGCCGACGAGGACAAGAAGCTGAAGGAGCGCGTCGAGTCGCGCAACGAGCTGGAATCGTATGCCTACAGCCTAAAGAATCAAATTGGCGACAAGGAGAAGCTCGGCTCCAAGCTCACCGACGACGAGAAGACCAAACTGGAGACGGCCATCGATGAGTCGATCAAATGGCTCGAACAGAATCCCGATGCTGATCCCGAGGAGTACCGTAAGCAAAAGAAGGATCTCGAGACTATCGTTCAGCCCGTCATTGCCAAGCTTTATCAAAGCACTGGCGGCGTCCCACCGCCAGAGGGCGCTGAGGCTGGCGATGATCTCAAGGATGAGCTGTAAGCGTCATCGGAGGAGCCCAAGTTGAAATGTGTACTACGACGGTCGGTTGGACGAATTATATAAATAATTTAATAATTTTGGCAGAAGAAGTAAATCAGACTGATTAAACAATTACAAAACAACAACAACAACTGCAACTGGAACAGCAACAAAATACACACAAACAACAACAAAAAACAAACACAAAATCATCTTTCACATAAACAACAACAACAACAAACCAACCCCCCAAAGCAACAAACAATTTATTTTTTGCACAACACTCACAAAAAAACTTTCTTGTTTTCTTTCGCTCTCCGATTTGTTTTGTTTTTGGACAGAAGCAAGAGTGAGATAGCGCTAATGTGTGTTCCTCGCATTCCTTTTCAACTTCCCCCCACCACCATCACCATCAGCACTACTACCCAAAAACAAAACCAATTACTGTACAGCTAAGCTCTCCGAATCGAGGTGTAACGGGAATTCAATAGGTTAGCCTACAATCTAAGTAAGAATGAGGAAGACGAAAACGAAAAGAAAAGAGAAAGAAAGAATGTTATATGTATAAGAAAGCGCGTGACAAAAGGAAAGTAAAGAATGATCGAGCGAGAGCGAGATAGCGAATGCAGCGGGGCAATTCATAAAGAGATATGTGTGTAAGCAAAAAGAAAACGAAACAATTAAAACAATTCAATATGAAAATACACACACACACACACACACAACATGCAGACAAAAACATAACATAAATAATATTAATAATGGATTCTTCGATTTTACGAAGAACCCTTATAATTTATTTAAAAATAAAATAAAGAAAAACACCATAAATTTGAAAAAAAAAATAAATCTGTTTTATTTTCTGCATTCTTATTCCACTCACTTTTCAGTACTAAAACGGCTTAAAAATTAACGTAATTAAAACATAATAATGATTGTATATCAATCGTTATTCGGCTTCCTTTATTGTTTTGGGTTTTTGTTTTTGTTGTAATATATATTTTGTTCTTATTTTATTAAATTTTGTTGTTTGTTCCGTATCTTATATATTCCTTCCGCATTCTAAAACTTTTCAATTTGTTCAGGCGTTACTTACTTTATAGGTAGCTCTCACGATTTTGTTGTATGTTTGGGGAGCTAATCGCTTTGCACTTTCACCGATTCGCATACATAGTGGGTTTTTCTATACATATATATGTATATATATATGTGTGTGTATATTTACTACGATTCAGTTTTTGTTTTGTTTTCAGTTACTGCGTTACGAGTAATCTTAATTAATTCTTAAATACATTAAAAAAATACATAAAATATTTGTTTTTTTTTTGTTTTGTTTTAGTTTTTTTTTTCTTCTGTTTCTTTTTTTAAATATGTATATAAATAAGCTAACGGTATATTTATATATATTTTGTTTATTGTGTACACACATGCATTAATGTGTTTCTCTATATACTTATATACGTATGCACTCTCAGATATTGAACTGCCGAACTACCGACCGATCCAGTTCGGCTCACATGTTATATATGTATACTTTTTGATTATTTTGTTTGTTCTACGATAACGGATTTTATTTCTCGGTTTGTAGGCACGTTTTCTAATGTTTCTGTTCAAGTTAACAAGAAAGTTCAGCAATATTAAATGTGATGGCAGCACCTTGGCTTGGCGGCTTCTGTAACGGTACTTCATTATCGATAGGTTCGCAGATGTGACAGCTCTGCCAGTTAACATTTAACGGAAAGATCAGCCAACATGCGCTGTTAACTTTTGACAGAAACATGAGCAAACTAGCCAAAGTTGACATTACATATATACATATACATATGTATGTATGTATGTATATTTTCTTTTGATGTTTGCTAGATTGAGGAGTCAGTTTTTAGAGGGAAGGGTGAGGGGAGAGGTTGATAGTGGATAACTTGACTAAATATTAAAAACTATGCTCAACATTTGCCGCTCTAACTTAGTAAATAAAATGCAAAGAATAAAATTGAATTGAACGAAGAACGTTGACCAGGGCTGACAAAGCTGAGTTTTGTTTCGTCCTTCTTTGTTGTTGCTATTATATTTTGTATCTTGTTTTTGTATGTGTGTGTTGTGTTTGTGTGTCTGTGTGTAAATGTGTGTAGATTGATAGCTGCACTTATTAGAAACATAATTTATCGCACAAGCCTCAGATTGCATTTTTGGTCCTTTCTTAGGGTGTTGGGTGACGGGGTGTTGGTGGTGGTGGTGGAGCGGTTAACATTCCAACAACGGCCTTCTCGCTTGTGTAGCTGCTGTTTCTGCTTGTCTCTATATATGTGTGTGTGTGTGGGTTTGTCTGTATGCTTGTGTGTGTGTGAGTTTTTGCTGGTGCAGCGGCTGCTGCTTTAATTTTAGATGCGTTTTGGAATCGTATCAGCGGTATTATTCTCAGGCTCTTCGTCCTTTGGTGGCTGGCCGCGCTGTTGCTGGTATATTATCATTTCAAGAGAGAACGAGAGATCAACGAGAGAGTCGTCGCCCATGGGTTAAGACGAAGTGGGTGCGTTGACAAGTAATATATGTACATATGTCGCGTTACATATATATATATATACACATATATATATATTTGCAGAGTTGCCAGAATTTGTCACCAATTTGCGCGCAACAAGAACAAAGATACAAAAGAAAGGAAGACACAATGAAAGAGAGAAAAACGTAAAAACGAAAACAATCAAGAAAGCAGAAGAAATAAGAACTACAATAATACAATATACATATGTACATATGGCATGTAAATTATGTACATATTTAATCAATGTCTGTTGTATGCTATATATGTATGTATGTATGTTCATATGTATTTATGTACTTACATACATACATACACACACACACACACACATATATATATATATATATATATATAGTACACTTTATTAACATTATTGAGGGAATATAAAAAAAAAAATTTTAAATCAAAACGAAGACTATGTGCATGATAAGTAATTTTTTTTGAAGATTGTCTTCATCTAGCATCGTTTGTTCTTTCTTTTTTTTCTTTAAAGCCAATTCATTAATGAAACGTTATGATTCTTTTATAACTATTTATGTGTGTGTGTGTTTGTATGCATGTATACACATGGTCATCTACCTAAAGAATTCAATCCAAACTTTGCTAAACAGTTAGGTATTTGTATGTATGTATGTCTGTTTGTATTTTCATTTGCAGGTATTTTTCGCTTGTACATGTTGAGGTTATGTGTGTGTGTTTGTTGTTTTTTTTTTTTTTTTTTTTTGATGTAGTGCAGCTGACTGTGATCATGAAGATATAAGCATTAGTGTGTGTGTGTGTGTGTGTGTATTAGGAGTTAAGTGCTTAAAGGTTAACAGTGATCCCAACCAATAAACGTAAGACGTGTAAGTTACAATAATAATTATAAAGAAAAACTTTGCACTTAGATTTATTTGTTTTTTCTTTTGTTCGTTCACATTCGCATTGCAACTGAATATTTTCAAAAGAGCTTTAGCAAAAACGGGTTGCAAAATAAGTATAAATGTATATATTGGATATAAACTACGCATACAAAATATAAGTTAACCAAATTATGTAAGAGAAAGATAGAGAAAAAAGAAGCGCGCATAGTAGTTGTTGATGTACAATATAGCAGGTAGCTTTTGTCATTGAATGGCGCTCTCTCAGCACATGTGTTGGTGGTGTTAGAGTGAAATGGCATTAGTAGCAGATCATCAACGGGGATAAAAACTATTCAGCTTCGGCCTCAGGATCGGGACGACTTAATATCTCCTGGCAAAGCGCAATGTAGTCCTAGATCATTTTTATTATCGTTGGCGTATATATAAATATATATATACATATGTATATAGAAAACAAAATGTAAAAAAGTAAAAGCATAGCATAGCAAAGAGAGAAAGAGAAAATACATGGACATACATACATACACACAAAATTATTAAGTACACATCGAACGAACAGTTAAATAACTTAATCAACGCTCAGCCGACATCGATCGACGTGGAATGAGTGCATGAGTATTTTGCGAATACATACATACATACAACAAACATTTATGGAGCGAATTTAAGGTTAGGGTTGATGATCAGTGTTTCCTACTTATGTACAAATGAAAATGGTACGTAACGGGAAATGTTATAAACATAATGCTTGACCAAAATGATAGACTGCAAAAATTGTATTAAATATCAGTTTTGTTTTTATTTTTTAGTTATTGTTATTATTACTCTTGTTTTCTCCATCATCTTTATTTTTTTTTTTGTTTTTAGTTTTTTTTTCTTTCGTTTTGTTTTTTTTATGTTTAAATTAATCAGTATCAGTTATATATATCAATTGTAAACAGTTTTTTTTTTCTTGTAGTTTTTTTTTTTTATCGGTATGCACTTGTCAACTTATCAACGTTCCTTACGCACTTGGCCTTTGTATCGATTTCTATATATTTAATATACTATATATTTACTTTATTGCTAATTTGCTTATAAAATGTGTTCACTTTTATTGTTATGTACTTGTTTTGTGTTCCTTTCTTTTGATTCATTCATTCTCTATTACAACATCATCATCATAATTCATATACAGTCTGCATACAAAAAAAAAAAAAATTGAAAAATTTTTAAAAGAAAAAAAAATTATTCTCAATTTGTCACATATGAATTTCGTATGGAACTATATATTGCGAAAGTTGAAATTACAAATACAATATTGAAAACTAAACTTGCGTTCCATAACTTTTGTTTTAATGGAGTAACAATAAAATAGTTAAAAAAAAAAACATTTATAGGTTATGTTAAAAAGAATATATACTACTAAATACGTTTAATTTTGGACCCTTAAAAACTAAACGTGTTTTGCTAGAAACAACCGAAAGCAATTAATTATTTTTCATTTATACCCTTGCAGAACGAATAGAATATCTAAAGAAGTTGGCATAAAACATATCGGAAGACTATATGTTATATTAAAAAGATTTATTTATTTATTTTTTAATATAATTGGTTGATTTAATTACTACAATTTGATAAATATATGCATTGATCTCTAATTATATTTTTACAATTGTTTTTTCTATAATGCTTAATTGTTCTGGAAGGGTATTTAAACTTCGGCACGCCGAAATTTATTCTTCTAGTTTTTTTTCTCTTTCTTTTTGCTGCGTGTCTTAAAATTATGATTTCGCTTTCGTTTTATTTGCAGTTGTGTCACATAATCAATCTCTTGTTCGAAACTAAATATACAATTATATATATGCGTATATACATATATATAAATATATATTAATTAATTAATACATGTATTCATATGTATTGTATAAAACCGATCTGTGGCTATGTTTCTTTTTTGTGTTTATGTAACATTTAATCGAAAAAAAAAAATCTAAATCAAATAAAAACTTGACTACTCGGCTAAGTTGAAACTTTCGAAAACATTTTCGATTATTGCTTTTGCGAATAGTTTTGGTAAGGCCTGGCAGCACTCTTTGTGTATGTGTGTGTGCATGCGTGCATGCAAGTGCTGCCACTTCTTCGTCTTCTGCTTCTTCTACATTTTATGTTATGTTTATCCTTATATGTGTGTGTGTGTGCGTGTATGTATTCTAGTGTGGGAGTAAGCTGATGGCACCGCTTTCTCTTTGCTCTTGCTGCGCTCGCTGGCTCTTTTTTTCGCCTCTTCATCCTATTGTAACTGCCTGTCTCGCTCTGCCTGCCCGCCTGTTGATCACTGATTTGAGCCGCTGTTGCTGTTGTCTTTGTCTTGAACTACGTTGATACATACATGTGTGTTTGTGTTATAATTTGGGAACATCAGTATATAATAGCGTTATTTTTTCAGCAATTTCACCGATATCTTTATCATCCTGTTACTGTGTCAGATTTTAGAATTCTGTGGATCAGCGTTTTTAATTTATAATATATATATATATGTATACATACATATTGTATATAACTTATAAACGTTGCCTTTCATTCATGTATACATAAAAAATACATACATTTAGAATTATATTGTTGTTCATTACTTTTTGTTGTGGTTTCTTTAATTAAATTACTTTTGGAAGTACTAAGTTGCTTATTTATCGTTGTATGTTGACTAAACACAATTTTCACTTTTTTTTTCTTTTGATTTCCTATTTGCTTTTTCTACGTATCTCGCTCATATTGATAAAAATAATCGCTAAAAGAACAAGTGTTGTTGTTTTTGCTCTATTTCACTCAGTTGAAGAATTAACTGTGTTTTAGAACATAAAATATACACATGTATATATGAATAAGAATTAATACAGTTATGTAGTAACATACAGAAATATATAAAAAAAAAATTACAAATGCAAATAGTACATGTGTGTAAGTATTGTATAAGTATAGACTATTAAATAAAGACAAAATTGTGTATAAATTTAATATAATTATTTACTAATACATACTAGGTTAGAAACAAGAGTGGTGTGTGTGTGTGTGTGTGAGTGTATATATGTTCGTTTATGAATTAATGTGTTGGCATGTGTATGTGTATGTGTGTGTCGGTGTGTGCAAAACAAGGAGAAACGACAAGCAGCAAAACACAAGCGCAAAAACTTGCTAAAGAAACAATCATATGCAATGTTTTGAATTGTTTATGTTGATGTTGTTGTTACTTTTGCTGCATTCAGTTGTTGTTTTTTGCTTACAATAATACTAAATGCTAAACATAAGTACATTGACTATATATATATATATATATGTATATATATATACAAGCATATGTATATGTATATATGCACATATGATCCTCTTGTCTTTTTTTTGTTTTTTTTTTTTTGTGTTATATTAATATTCTTGATTGTGTAAACGACAAAAATTTGAGTTATCTTCGTACTGATGAGCTTTTGTATGAATGCGACATGTTCGATAGCGATAAGCATTATCGATCAATTGTTATATGGCCATTATGGGTACTGTGTCTCTCTCTGTGTCTGTGTGTGTGTTTGTTTGTTTGTTTGTGTGTGTGCGTATGCTTCAAGAAAACTTCATATCATTTCCGTACTCTTGGCGCTTTTGTGTTTGGATTGTTTTTTTTTTTGATTTTTTAACTTTCTTTCGGTTGTTTTTTCTTTCGTTTACTCTCTTTAAATACATTGTCTACTACTTTTGTCACTTTACTACGATTTTATTTTGCATGATTTTTTTTTTATTTATTATTGTTTTTTTTTTTTAAATATAAACGCAGTTTTGTTTTGTATTTTTTTTTTGTTTTGTTCATTTTATTTTGTATAAATGATTTTTGCTTGTGGCGCTCAAAACCTCTGCAGTTGTAACGGTCTGTAGCTGTCGGTTCTCTTCAGTTGAAACTATGTCTCTCGTTTCTTTATAAATCAATCATATATATATATATGCAATGTTATATGTTGTTTGTTTTTGTTTGTTTGTTTGTTTGTGTGTGTGTGTGTGTTTGTTTGTTTGTGTGTTTTTTATTTCGTGCGTGGTATGCGTATGTGTTTAATTAATTAGTTTTTCTATACACAATTGGTTAAGGAGTCAACAATGATTTCCGATATATATCGATAGCGAACGATCGATACACACAAGATCATATCGTATGTTATTGACAACAATACACACCCACACACACACACGCGCACACACACACACAGACACACATATGTGCATATTGCATATATATATATATTATATTTTTTAGTTTTGGATTTGGTTGTCGTTCAGATAGATGACCATTAGGTGTTTTTTTTTTGTGTTGATTGGTTGAGTGGTGGTGGTGGTTGTTGTTTGTATGTGTGGGGAGAGAAACAAATAAAAAAAAATATATAGATATATATATATATGCTCAGTTGACGTTGTTTTTGCATGTTTTTTTTTTTTTTGGATTTTTATGTTGGATTTTTTTTTTTGTTTTGTTATTTTCAGTTTTTTTTTTGTGTTTTTTTTTTCATTTGTTTAGTCAATAAAAAAATGTTAAAAAGAAATTTCATTTTAAATTTACCGCTCGTAGTGGCATTTTGAAATTGGCTGCTGCCTGCAGCTGAATTTGATAAGCTAAGCTGTGAATTTTAAAGCCGTACAGACTGTTTGTTGTTGTTGTAGATGGTTGTTGTTGTTTTATGTAGTAGTTGTTGTTGTTGTTGGCAGATCGGCAACATCGGTGAACACAGCAAGAGTATGAAATATATAAAGAGAGACATATAATTAGCAAAAAGAAATTATTTTAAACATATTTTGATCAAAAAAATATCATTAAAAATCATTTTGAATAACTTTATAATACTATTTACTTATTGCAATAAGCTTAATAAAACTTTAAAGAATTTTGCATACACATACAATTGTACCTATTGATTAAATATATATATATATATATATATATATTTTGTGTCTTGCTATCTATTTCTTATCAGCATAACTAAGATATATTACCTAGAAAAGCTTTCTGATCGATGATAAATCAAACTTTTAATTTAGAAAGAGCTTGATGTAAAACGAATTAGCATAAAACTAAGTTTAAGTTGATGAATGGCGTTTGCTTCCTCTTCTTCTTCCTTTGAGGATAAAAACTTAAACTTACCGTGGAACAAATTGATTAGTAGGGCGCTTGGGACGATACTCCGGATGCACCATGAACAGCATGTGTGGAAATCCAGTGCCAAAATAGGCGCCATCAGTATGATGATGACGGGATGATTTTGGTGTATAAACATCAATGCACTTGGGACAATAGGTTTTCACCATTGCCTCGCCGGGTATATCCGACAGGCCTAAAACATATATTGTTATACATTATATATATATATATATATATATAGATTATTAATAGTATTTAATACGCACCCAAAGGCAACATGGGCTGACTCTCACAGTAGACACGTGGACAATGTCCAAAATCGCCAGTTTGATATTTCTCAATCATTTGAGCGATGCCGCGATTTGTTAATATATATCTAGCGTGTATGAGTCCGTACAACATTTCAGCAGCTTGTTCGGTCATATCCGATTGCAATGGGTTATCTTCAAGTTCATCTTCTGTGGCAAAAAAAAAAAACAAATAAAATAAACATACAACACAATATGAATATTAAACTATAACACGAATACAAAATTATGGCATCATAACTTACCCGGCTCCAGATCCAATATCATGTCCAAGGCCTGACGATAATTGGGCACCTGCTCATTTAAACCAGTTAAATTGAACTTGTCCTGTATGTAATCCTCATCAACCTGTCGCATAGAAAGAAAGCTCCATTAATGACCATTTATTACACTTTGTCTGGTTGACAATATTGTTGCCCCGCCTAACACATAAAGCACACGCCAGGGAACAACACTAATATGCTCGTAATTGAGTGTAAGATGTACAATAATTGTTTGACAAACAACGAATATAACTTGACAACATTATTATTATTGTAGAACTGAAAGAACACACACAAATCTCGTTCATTCAATGCATGAATCAATAATAACAATAACAATCGAAGTGAATAGCCGATGCACTTTAGCGTGCGTTTACTGTATGGAAGTGCATATGCTTGTAACTGCATGTGTGTGCGTGTGTGTGTGTGTTATTTTATGAAGTGCCTACAATGTGACAGTATGTGGCGGCCACAGCGACCCTGGTGCTGTTGCACTGGCTGGCTGGCAGGCAGGCAGGCAGAGCGTTCGCTTAGGTAACAGACTATGGATTAGGAAAATATTTCCGGAATAGACACGAATGTGATGAATAAATAAAATAGTAAAGTGTATATGTGTGTGTGTGTGTACTTACCTCGCAAAAGAACTCATTGCCGCGAAGCCCGCAGAACCAGGTAACCCAGGAGACTTCCTCGGAGCTGCTCATTTTGCTGGGAAGACAACCGAAATGGAACAAGAAAAAAAAGAGAGAAAAAAAATGATGAAAATAAAAG
This sequence comes from Scaptomyza reducta, assembly GCA_035044485.1. Classification (NCBI taxonomy): domain Eukaryota; kingdom Metazoa; phylum Arthropoda; class Insecta; order Diptera; family Drosophilidae; genus Scaptomyza; species Scaptomyza reducta. Next base: position 106,982 of record JAWNNV010001268.1, on the reverse strand, counting down.
AAATTATATATATAACACATAAATAAATCATGTAAGTGGGAAAGAAAGCACATGCAAACGATTTTCGCTGGTGGGGCAGCAACGCAACCTACATTAGAGGAATTATTTTTGCGATATTTGACGGATTATTTGTTTAAAAAAAAACATAGAAGGTGGTGGCGTTGTTGATTTACGATGGGTACAGTGGTGCCTCACAAATGCCCGAAACGTATGTATGTAATGTATGCACAAACACACACGCACACACGCACACACACACACACACACACTGGAAAAGTAAACGAATCGAATATGTCCACGAGTTTAAGGAGCGCGTCTCGATTATTTTGTATTATTATGAATTTATTTGTACAGAAATTTAGATGTTGCCGTTACAGTTACACACTTTACATATAGAAACAATTATGGCCACTTTTTATATATATATTTTTCTTGCTTGTTATTTTCAACGCACACTCGATTGAACGGAAATTTGTACGCGTATTTTGACAAGCGCTGCTCTCATACAAAATGTGCCGAGCAGGAAGAAGAAGCACACATGAAGTAGCAGCAGCAGCAAAGAAATTCAGAAAAAAAAGAGACACCGAGCAGTGAAATTTTGTAGTAGGCAATCCACCCGACCCGTGTGGAAATTGACCACTCACTGTTTGCATGCTCGTATTTAACACATTTTTTTGGACACTCTGATCCTTTATATGTTATATTTGATGTTTATTGTTGCGAATTTTATGTGTTTTGAGACCGAAAATTGAGCTTTATTCACAAAGAAATAGATTTGAAACGAACTATGCATGTTCCAACTGGGCCTTAAGCAACAGCGCGCTTGGCGTAGCGGCACGACACAGACACACACGCACACGCTTACACACCGTATTAGATGATTTTTGCACTTAACTTGGCAGTGCTAGCGATCGAGATGCATTTAACTCAGTGCTTTAATCTTTTTGCCTTGGCACTTACCTTAATTTTCGCACAATTTTCAAAACACTTTTACTAATTAAAGCACTTTTTTCAATGCGAAAATCTAAGAAGCGAGTTGCGAGTTGTCGGTTTTGCAATCGGTATTAGGGATGATACCAACGCATCGATCTATCGATTGCATCGATACTCATAAGAGTGACCAGAGAATGCAATAGTGTAACAAATATTGTGATTTTGTGTGAATGTAAAAATCCGAAAATCAAAATCCCAATGAAAGGACCGTCTCATTAAAAATACCAAATATTTTTTCATGCTCATCTGGCAAACGTATAAATAGCAACAGATAAAATAAACAGCAATAGAACTTAACAATTTGTATTAATCAATTGCAAGTTTCTGTTTGGCCTGCAAAAAAAAAAGAAAACCTAATGCAGTAGATTTATTAAATTTGATATTAGTTTGTTTATTGTTAAAGAAAAGAACTACAAAATAGTAGTATTAAAAACAACACGATCGGCAACACATAAACATACACACATGTTAACAACATAGACTACCCTATAGGACTTTGCGAAAGGAGGTTTGCAAAAAGAAGCAATGCAAGTTTACGTCATATTGCACACAAATTAATGAATATTCTATAACTTAATAATTATAAAATCAGAGAGGTAAGATATGTGTTCATACTGAAATCTTTGCTATGGATTGTACATTTTGCACGTAAAACACGAAGACCACAAAAATACATGCGAACAGTTGTTTTTTTTTTGTCGTATATATTACCTACATATGTATTTCGCAGTTATACAGGGCAACTTGTCCATTCACAAAGCAAACAAATAAAATTTGCGCGCGACTCAATAAAATTGGTATTTTTTTTCTATTTTTTTTTCTTTTGTGGTAATGGCACTAAACGAACATGTGTAGTAGGCTTTATACAATAATATAGTTGACGCTGTAATAACAAATATCTAATTGTTGACATATATATATAAACTGTCAGACTAGAATTTATTTTTGATCAAGTGACTAGTCTTCAATCATATTTCGTAAGGAAAGCAACGTGCTGAACTCAATTATTTTTGCCATTTGCCTTCTCGTATATAAATATTTCACGCGCAAAACAAAACTAACTGTGCATTTTTTTCATTACATTTTCAATTGCAACTGAAACTGTAGCAGCGGCCATAAGTTTACACCACAGTACACAATTTGTGATGACTTTGACGGTCAACAGACACAACAACAATAACTGTGTGAGGTGAGTGAGTTGCTTGCAGTGTACCCAAATACAAAAAAAAAAAAAAAAAAGAACGAAAGAAAGAAAAGGGAAAAAAATAAAAAACTTTGGTCACATATATGCGGATGTATGTGTGTTTGTGATTGGCTTATTAATTCAACAGCATTTATTTTGTATGTTAGCCAGCCGCAGCAAACTTAAATAACAAACAAGTTGAAAAGTACACACATTAAAAACATCCATTCGCAATGAGCGTGGACACGTATGCGCCGAGTTCGGCGCTCACATTCCTGGACATGGATGACAACGAGCTGCTACGCGGCGCCAACACGCAGCCAACGCCATATGATTTTCGTGACTTCACCATGCCGTCCACATCGCAGAGCCAGACACAGGGCGACCAGTTGGCCGAACTGCAGGTAAGTTAAATGGCCGGCGGCCACGTGTATACCAAACTAACATATACATTCATTCATACATACATATATATATACATACATACATATGCAGCCACGGCACGTTAGCATTCACAACAATGAGATGATACAGCCGCGTGTGGGCTCGATAACGAACGTTTTGGCCGATTTGCAATTCGAAGAGGAGGACGATGAAAGTGTCAACGGTGGCGTCGGTGATGGCGGCCCATTGGCATATGGCAAGGAGCTGCCACCACATGCCTGCAAATATTGCGGCATACATGATCCGGCCACCGTTGTCATGTGCAATCATTGCAAGAAATGGTTCTGCAATGGACGCGGCAGCACTTCCGGTTCGCACATCATCAATCATCTGGTGCGTGCCAAGCATCGTGCGGTCACCCTCCATGGTGACGGTCCCCTCGGCGAGACCATACTCGAGTGCTATTCGTGCGGTGTCCGCAACGTGTTCGTCCTGGGCTTCATACCAGCCAAGGCTGATTCGGTGGTTGTGTTGCTCTGCCGCCAGCCATGTGCCGCCCAGAACTCGCTCAAGGACATGAACTGGGATCAGGAGCAGTGGAAGCCATTGATTGCCGATCGCTGCTTTCTCCACTGGCTCGTCAAGCAGCCCAGCGAACAGGGTCAGTTGCGGGCTCGTCAGATTTCTGCTGCGCAGATCAACAAGCTGGAGGAACTGTGGAAGGATAATATTGAGGCAACATTTCAGGTGAGTGTGCTATCGATAACAATCGATTAGAAGTATTTAAAATCGACATATATATTAACATATCCAATTGCAGGATTTGGAAAAGCCCGGCATCGATTCGGAGCCATCGCAAGTCCTGCTTCGCTACGAGGATGGCTATCAGTATGAGAAAACCTTTGGCCCGCTCGTTCGACTCGAGGCCGACTACGACAAGAAGCTGAAGGAGTCGGCCACCCAGGAGAACATCGAAGTCCGCTGGGATGTGGGCCTCAATAAGAAGACAATTGCATACTTTACGCTGGCCAAAACCGATTCCGATATGAAGCTCATGCACGGCGATGAGCTGCGTTTGCGTTACGTCGGCGATGTGTACAGTCCATGGAGCGAGATCGGTCATGTCATCAAGGTGCCCGATAACTTCGGTGACGATGTCGGACTGGAGCTCAAATGCTTCTCGAACGCTCCGCTCAAGTTCACCAGCAATTTTAGCGTTGACTTCATCTGGAAGTGCACCTCATTTGATCGCATGAATCGGGCGCTCTGCAAATTTGCCATGGATCGGAATTCGGTATCGAACTATATCTACTCGCGTCTGCTGGGACATGGTCGTGCCGATGGCAGTGACGAGGTGCTCTTCCGCGGACCGCAGCCGAAGCTTTATAGTGCACCACATTTGCCGGATCTGAATCGGTCGCAGGTGTATGCGGTGAAGCATGCACTGCAGCGTCCACTGAGCCTGATCCAGGGACCGCCGGGCACCGGCAAGACGGTCACCTCGGCCACCATTGTCTATCAGCTGGTGAAGCAGCATGGCGGCACGGTGCTCGTCTGTGCGCCGAGCAACACCGCTGTGGATCAGCTAACGGAGAAGATACATCGCACCAATTTGAAGGTGGTGCGCGTTTGTGCCAAGAGTCGCGAGGCGATCGATAGTCCCGTTAGCTTTTTAGCGTTGCACAATCAGATACGGAACATGGAGACCAATTCGGAGCTGAAGAAGCTGCAACAGCTGAAGGACGAAACCGGCGAACTGAGTTCGGCGGATGAGAAACGCTTTCGCATCCTGAAACGTTTCGCCGAGAATCAACTGCTCGAGGCGGCCGATGTCATCTGTTGCACGTGCGTCGGTGCCGGCGATGTCCGCTTGTCGCGCATCAAATTCACCTCGATACTGATCGATGAGTCCATGCAGTCAACGGAGCCGGAATGCATGGTGCCCGTGGTATTAGGCGCCAAGCAGCTCATCCTTGTTGGTGATCATTGCCAGCTGGGTCCGGTGGTCATGTGCAAGAAAGCGGCACGCGCCGGCCTCTCCCAGAGTCTGTTCGAGCGTCTGGTGGTGCTGGGCATACGTCCATTCCGGCTGGAGGTGCAGTATCGCATGCATCCGGAGCTATCGCAGTTTCCGTCCAACTTCTTTTACGAAGGATCGCTGCAGAATGGCGTTTGTGCCGAGGATCGTCGCCTCAAGCTGGACTTTCCCTGGCCGCAGCCGGATCGTCCGATGTTCTTCCTGGTAACGCAGGGTCAGGAGGAGATTGCCGGCTCCGGCACCTCGTTCCTCAATCGCACCGAAGCGGCCAACGTGGAGAAGATCACAACGCGTTTCCTCAAGGCTGGCATCAAGCCCGAACAGATCGGCATCATCACACCCTATGAGGGTCAGCGTGCCTATCTGGTCCAGTATATGCAGTACCAGGGCAGCCTGCATTCCCGCTTGTACCAGGAGATCGAGATCGCGAGCGTCGATGCGTTCCAGGGACGCGAAAAGGACATCATCATCATGTCCTGTGTGCGCTCCAATGAGCGTCAGGGCATTGGCTTCCTCAACGATCCGCGTCGCCTCAATGTGGCACTGACGCGCGCCAAATACGGCATCATCATTGTCGGCAATCCCAAGGTGCTGTCCAAGCAGCCGCTCTGGAATCACTTGCTCAACTTTTACAAGGATCGCAAGGTGCTGGTCGAGGGTTCGTTGAACAATCTCAAGGAGTCGCTCATCCATTTCCAGAAGCCCAAGAAGCTGGTCAACAGCATGAACATTGGCGCCCACTTTATGTCCACCATGATGGCCGATGCCAAGGAGGTGATTGTGCCCGGCTCCATATATGAGCGCACTAGCGGCTATGCCCGCCAAATGGCCGCCAATCCGCCAACCAACCACTCGATGAATGGCGGCGGCGCCCACTATGCGCCCAATCCTTATGTCAACTACCCGGGCTGTCCGCCCGGAGCTGCTGCTCCCGCTGCAGCTGCAGTCATGGCCAATGTGGGCAACAATATGCTAACGCCTGTCTATGGTGGTGGTGGTGGAGGCGGCGGCGGTGGCGGTGGCGCCGGTGGCAACAATAGCTATGGACCAGTTGGTGGTGCCGGTGGCGGTAATCCGGGAAATCCGGCCAGCTGGACCGCCGGCAACTTGCACGATTCGATTGGCTTCATATCGAATGATCATGGTGCCACCGCATTGGGCAATATGCCGGTGCCCGTGGGCATGTTCATGAACATGAGCAGTCTGCCGCCACGTTTCTACAATCAGCATCAGCAGCAGGTGATTATGGCCGCCAAGCAGAATCGTGTCATGCCGCAGAATAATCAAGGAGCTGGCGGTGGCTTTATGGCCACGCCCATGCCAGCCGGCGGTCTTGGCAACAAGAAGGCCAATAAAATGGGCAAGGGACGTGGCGGCGGCGGTGGTGCAGTGCATCAACAGCAGCAGCAGCAGCAGGGATCTGGCCAAGCTGGAGGAGGAGCAGGTGCTGCAATCACAACAACAACCGTGCAAATAACTCAATCAACAACAACAACATCTGCTGCAGCAGCAGCAGCATCGTCGACCACGGCAATAACAACAACCACAACAACGACAACAACAACAGCAACAACAAATGGTGGAGCAAGTGCATCCGGCCAAACAGGTGCCGGAGGCGATACACCATTCACCCAGCATCCGACAGCTCTGTCGCTGCAGATGACACAGCCAAGCGGCTTTGCATTGTCCCAGCAGCCAGAGTTGTCGCAGGACTTTGGCCAGATCTCGCAAATGGATGGTCTGCTCTCGCAGGATGTTGTGTTCAATGTGGTAAGTCAACGTTTTGAGCTCATTAAGGGTTACGCAAATGAATATCAGCTGTGGAAACTTAACGAAACTTCGATTGTGTACAAATCACGTAACTATAAGCACCGTTCATCCAAGAAGCAAAAAAAGAACACAAATAACAACAACAACAACAGTAACAGTAACAACAACAACAGTAACAGTAACAACAACAACAGTAACAGTAACAACAACAGCAACCTAACATCCACACCCAATTCTCCCTCTATTCCAAAGATTTAAGGCAAATCGCAATTGAACACAATGAAAAAAAAAACATTACTAAAATGCTGCGACACAAATTAACAAATTGTAATTCATCATTTCATCAATAAATAATTCACTAACACACACAGCTCATTTATCTTTTAAGTTATATTTTATTTATTAATCTAACCCAAAATTATTAACGTTTGTTTTTGTTTGTTTATTTTTGTTTTTTTTTGTGTGTGTGGTTTTGGTTGTGTTTGTCATAAATACGACGTAAGTCGAAAACAAGTTACGTAAAGTACAAATGCAATTACGTTACACTTTAAGTGCAAGTCATTCGACATTAATGAGTACACTTCTACTTTTGTTTCTCTTGCTCTTCAGTCAGGCGACCGCAGTTTGAATCAATTCTCGCAACCTTACTGAGATGCTTGAGGAGGCGCGCACAATTGCAACAACAATGTACAACAACAAACTCAGCAAACTAAACAACAAAACATATTGAAAAAACTTTGAAAGCCATCAGGAGCAGCAGCAGCAGCGGCAACTACGGCAGCGGCAGCAGCAGCGCGGCAAAAAAATAAAAATACAACTAAATGAAAAACCAACAACGAAAAGCGACAACAGCAGCAAGAAAATTAAAACAGGGAGCAGCGAGAAAAAAAAAAAACAAAAAAAATACAATACAAAACAAACAGAAAGATGAAGACGCAAAAAAGCAACATGGCAACAGCAGCAGCAGCAGCAGCAACAGGAAAAAGTCTAACAGTTAAACTTGGCTACACACACGCCAGAGAGCGAGCGAAAGTAAGAGCGACAGAGATGGATGAATAGAAGCGGCATCAGTGAAAAGAAGCAGCTGCGCCCACGCACACTAATACATCAACAGAATTAAACTTACATACACGCGTATATTATAGCTCCAGCTCGCCCACCAAAGAGAGAGAGAGAGAGCGAGTGTGAGAGAGTGCGATGTCGTCGACGGCCACAGAGCCCGTGAGAGAAGCGGGCTGCGCTTGCGAATGAAATCGTTGATACTGTAGACAACGTCGAAGCGCCATTTTTGGTTTGGTTTTTTCATGAAATGATTAAACAAATTTGACAAAACTGAAAATATTTCAAGAGCAGAATGATGCCGCTTCAAGATGCCCAACAAAAACCCATATACAATATGAAAAGGAATACAGTAAAGAAATGCCATCTTAGGCACACCGAAGATTTCATACCCTTGCAGACCGGAGTCCATTTTGCTCACATCTAAATTTCATGATACTTTTAAATAAACAATCAAACAGCTTACAAAATTAATGTGATATACCAGATATTAACGATTTGAGAGCATTATGAAACTCGTAATGAGTTTGGATATCTTGGAACTCATCTATCATCAAAATAGCTTTAAAGCTGATGGACTCGTTTGCATGGCAGCAAATATACAGTTGGATCTGTCTTTCTCAACTCGACTTGTGATGCTAACACATAACTAAATCCGTTACACACCTCACACACACAATGATAATGCCCTCTGCAAGGGTACAGAACAAAACTAGGGCTGACGAGTAAAAACAAAACAATTAATATAAACATCCTGCACCCGTTTTTTTTTTAATTATTATTTTTTTTTTTTTTGTGTTAAACGTTTTATTTCTGTCTGGACAATGTCGAGTTTTTGGAATAACCAAACATTTTGCCACTGTTGTAAGTTTCGGAAACGTTTTTGTTAATTGTATGCGAAAAATGCCATTTTTGTTTGTTTCACACAAAAAAGAGAAGGAAAAAACACCAACAACAAATCGCCACAAGTACTTGCAACAATTGTGGAGATGGCCACAATTTTTATTATGCCTTAATTGTTTGGAAATCAATTTAAGGTTTTTTTTTTTTTTATATTTTTTCTTTGCATTGCCTTAATTAAAAACGGTTATGAAACATGTATTTATATATGTAATTTTTATTTTCAAAAAAATTTTTGACCCAAAAAAAAACTACTAATTTAACACGGTTTGGAAATGTTTCGATAAAAGTATATATAAAATATGATTACAAATTAAAAACATTTTTGATTTACACATAATTAAAAGCAATAATAACTGCACGCAAGAAAAAAAACTTTTAAGAAAAGTACAATATATATTTTTATACAGATACGTAAATAATGTGATTTTATTTCCACCCCAAAATTGAAAAACGACTTCTGAATAAAGAGTATATAATTTAAATCTGCAAAACCGATAAAAAATTCTAAACGAAAGTTGCATTTTTATTTATTGATTATTATTTTTTTTTTTGATTTTTCAACATTTTTTTTATGACATTGGGTTTTGAGCGAATCTATTCGACATGTGTTTCAAATTTCAGGATTACATTTGGTACTTTCGTTAACATATTTGATTTTGGAATGTTTATGCATGCCAACATTATACAAAATATTGAAAATAGAGTTGTTGGATTATGCTTACAATAAATGTGACGTGAAGCGATTGAAAGAAAGAATGAAAATACTTAACAATTACATCGATGGGAGGTTGCGGGGGCTACGATTTTATATAATTTAGATAGGAGAAACATGGACAAAGATATATTAATATATATATATAAATGATTTTTTTTTTTAAGTATTCAGACTCAATCATTGAATTTGAATTTACAAAACGTGTAGCCAAAAAATAGTTTTACAGTATTAACTATTTTATAGAATTTATTTTGTGTGTGTTTTCTTTCGTTTTTTCACGGTTTTCGTGTTTTGATTTTGACGCACAAACTTTTGAAATACGTTTGCATTTGTGTGTTGTTCTTGTGTGTGTGTGTGTGTGGGGGGTAGGAGGGCTGTAAGAAATGCATATTTTGATTATCAGTTATTGGTTTCTTGAAGTCTTTCTGTTTTTCAAAACGCTCGAAATGCAGTTTACACGTGTTCAGTTATATGGCACAAAAATCAGTCGTTTAGTTCAGTTTTAAAGCTTCTTCCAATCTAAACACTTTGAATATCAATTTTACAATTATTATTATTATAAATGAACTGTGCACGTGTAAACTTTTGTACATCAGGTTGGCAAATCACAGCTACACAATTTACAATATCTATTCGATAAAATCCCATAAAATTTAAATACAAATTGGTACTTATGCTTTATATTGAAAAAAAATTAGCGGACTCTAAAAAAATTTTTTGATTAAAAGATGTGTCTTATCGGGTACAAAGTTGGGTAAAAAGAAATATTTCTTTAGCTTTAATTATTTACATATCGTTTGACTTTAATAATGGTTGGAAAAGCGAGCGTTTATGATGGTAATAAAGTGCAAACTGATAAAAACGGTTATAACAATTGATTTTGATAAAATTGAACTGAGGACTGTTAATGCTAACTTTTTAGTGATTCTCTTGGACAAGTCTAGAAGCAGCCAAAACATATTTGATCACTGATCTTTCTTGGGATCATATTGGAAAATTTGCGTTGAAAGTTGAAATGCGTTTTTGATTTGCCTACAACTAACCTGTAGATTTTGAAATGCGTGCTAAATTGCAGAAACCGCAATGTTTTGCAGTTATCCCCAAATTTTGTGCGTTTGTGTGAGTTCAGAGAAGATGCGGGGGTTTGGGGGACGTTTTAGGCGTGCCCGTTGATGCTGTTGTTGCGACAACTCTCGGTGATGGTGCAGCTAAAGTGACGCCACGTGGATGCAGCAAATGCTGATGTCCAAGATGATGATGATGGGCATTGAGCGACGGATACGACGGCTGGGCATGATGGGCAGCACCATGTTGCAGGGGCAAACGTTGCTGAGCGTGATGGATTTCCGTAAACACGGAAACCAGATCCAGTGTGTGCTCCAATCGACGAGCCGTCACCACAAATGTTGTCTTGACGCGCTCAAAGGTGGTCCGGTCGTAGACCGAACGAGCCGTATTCGACAAATCGAATGGTTCTGCAAATGGGGTCAAAGATTAATTCAAAAGATCCAGCCAAGAGACAATTGCTCACCCTCAATATTGAGCTCCTTCCACTGGTGGATATCGTTTTTGGGACTTTTGGCCAAACGGCAGACATTAACAGGTAAGACGCCACCAGTTCGAATAGATATGGCATAGTTTTGAAAGCTAAAAGTATTCATAAATATATATATATATATATAATCATTCTGGGTTGTGAGTACAAAACTTACTCAAACGTGCTATAGTATTTAAAAAACCCGAGCAGATGTTCTCCAAGTGTTTGAATATTTTGAGTCAATATCGTATCGATGGGCTCAATAAGATCCAAGTCGAGGCAATCCTGCTGCCTCAAATTAAACTTGTCCGGATACAGTGCCTGCAGGCAGGGCAGCACACTTGGCGTACATCCGTATTGCAGGTAATGAAGTACCATTAGCACTAGCGAATAACTTGAAACGGTCATCCGTTTGGCATCGTTGATGTCATGGAACTGTGCCCAAAGCTTAACCAGAACCACCAGTGGACGAGTGCGCCAATCCACTGCAAAAGAACGTATATTGTTGTTGTACGGTTAAAGATAAATTGTGTGTTCAATTTATACGTACACTGCGCGTAAAACTGCAAAAGATATGTGTTTTTAATGCCAACACAGTTGTTATAGTTGAGATCCACTTCAATGCCGTGAAGGCGTTCCTTGAAACGCAAGATCGGCACGCGTGCCTCAATCAAATGGAATTCCTGAAACGCTGCAAATTGTTCTTAAGAAAATGAATAAGTTTAAAATGTGTATGGTTAATTCAATTGCATTCAAATCGAACCATTTGTTGCGTCTTTCAGTACTTCATGGAACATATTCAATATCGTGATCGCATTGGCGCGCTGCTCACTGTAAAAGTGATGTTGCTGCTGCTGCTGTTGATGATGATTATGATGCTGCTGCTGAATGACATGCTGCTGCGTATGAGGATCTGGCAACAGGCACATATCAATGTCTGACGAGTCCGTGCCAAAGCCAGTAATGGTCGAGCCAACCAGACAGAGCCGATAGCCCGTATACATTGGCTGCTACGTACATTAAAGTGTATTAAAGAGAATGAAAGAAAGGATATGTTGCTAATCATCGCACACTCACGTTTAGCCAGAGGAACAAATAACGCCACAAGCGCATCTTCGTCTTGAATGTGGATTGCGTCTGCTGAGCGCCACGAAACTCTTTCCAGATGTCCAACGAGAGATTGTCATACTTGCTGTTGCATACAAGCTGCTCCGGTTGGATGATCATTTCGACGTTTCGTGCATGATCCATATAGCGATCTGGTGGCAACATCATCTCAAACCATGAGCCCGTCGCATACGACATATTGTTGCCGTTGCATACACAATTTTGACCGCAAAAATGCTGATATAGGTTAGTTACGGACGCATTTTGATTTTGGGTTTGGGTTTGCGATTGCTGTTGCTGTTGCCTGTTTGTGCCTGGCGGTGGCACTCCAAACGGTAACATTGGATGCACATTGTTGCCCATATTGGCCAGATGCGGTGATGTCGATTGTTGGTTTATTCCTGATTCCTGGCTTATTGCTCGAACGACTGTGACTGCTGACGGCGAGACGGTTAACATCTCGGTTGACGCAAAGCTGTAATACGAACATTTTTCACTAGCTATTAATTTTTTCAATTTTCTCTCAAAGTTTGCATAATTTTATTAAATAAGTGTTGGAAAAATAAGTAAATTACTGTAAAATATGTTGCTGTTGAGAAGCAGGTACTCAAATTGAATTGTTAATCCGTTTTTCGATTTTGTTAAAATGTTTAACAATAGTTTTTTTTTTTTTTTTTGGTTCATTGTTATCTAATTATCAATAAAATCGACTTTTTCGAGATCTCAACGGCTTCGACACACAAACAGACACAAGTAACGGAATCGACCGCCATCTTGTTGGCAACGCTTTGCCGCTAGGTGGCGCTCTTAAGCCAGACAATGCCATGCAGAACCATAATAATAAATCCTATCATATAATATCGGGTTTTAAACCAATTATATTTAATGGGTTTACATTAGAAATTGATAAATTCAGTTCAATTCCTTGTTACATAAACTAAGTTCGTATGATGATGATTCTAGTTTTCAATATATATATTATGAAGAACAAATGCAAACCTACCGACTACGATTGCTCCACTGAGACTCGCTGGCCAGCGAGCATGTGGACGAGGCGGGCGAAACGGCGCAACGGGACGCAATACGACTGTGTGCCGAGCCGCTGGAAATGCTGCCCGGACCGGGCCCAAAGCCAGGCGTGTAGCAAGGTGAATTCTGTCCATGCGACCAGGCGGCGTTGTTATACACATCGCCATGACCGCCGAAAAACGGCAGCTGCTGTGCTTTGTTTGGATACAACGGCTGTGGCTGCTGTTGCTGATGGTGTAGCACAAATGGCATCGTTGCATAGGGACTGGGACTGTGCACACAGAGAACAGGCGAGGCTTCCAGCACATGCTTGCTGGCTGTGGTGTGGTTGCCTGTGCCACTGGCAGCTGCTGCTGTGATTGCCTCATCCAGCTGGGCACAGCTTATCATGTTGGTGGGCGTGGTGACGGCCGGCTCTGGCGTGAGAGCCACTGGTGACAATATGTTCGGGCCGAGCATGGCCAAATGCAATGTTGGCGGCGGCGGCGGCGGCGGCGGGTGCAGAAAGAGGCTGCGGTTCGATGGTGTTGCACAGCTCGTTGCAACAGCAGCAGTTGCTGCAGCGCGATCATTTTCAATTGCTACTGTTGGCGCAGGTGTTGCAGGCGTTGAGACTGCGGCTGTTGTTGCTACGGTCGACGGTAGCGGCTGCGGCTGCGGTGGTGGCGGCAATGTTTGCTGCATATCGACATTTACATAGGTCAGATTATACAATTTCTGATGCTCGGATCTGTTGGGTGTGCTGCCATTGCCTGGCATTAGTGGGTGATAGCGATGCTGGTGCGACTGATAGTAGCCATTCTTGTTGCCGGCAACATGATGATTGTTAGCAGCAACTGTTCCATTTTGCATGCGACGATGTGTGGCATTATAGTTGTTGGTTGGCAAGATTTCAATGGGCTTTTGTACAGATGTTATTGCCGTGCAATTGTTGCCGTTGTTGTTGTTGTTGCCATTGGAGAGAAATTTCTTGTTGCGACGAAAATGGGAGTTATGCACATGATTGTTGTTTTGATTGTGTTGCTGCTGTGCATGGTGTGGATGTGTATGTTGCTGCTGATAGTTATTGTTGTTGTAACCGTAATTGCGATAACGCTGCTGATAGCCATTGCCAGAGATCTGATGTTGCTGCTTGTGTTGATGCTGCTGCTGCTGGTGCTGTTTTTGTTGGTGTGGGGGGCCGCCAATCTTCTTTGCATCGGGTAGCTGCTCCTTTTGCAGAAATGAGGCGATTGTTAACTGCTTTGGATGCGAGTAGTAATATTGATAGTAATGCTGCTGCTGCTGCTGCTGTTGCTGTTGCTGCTGATCGGGTGTTCCGCCAGCTCCTCCTGCCGCTGCTGCAACCGCCATAGCCAGCTCCGTTTTCTTTTGTGTGGCGAGCGCCTCCTTAAATTGCTGCTGTAGCAAGCATGCGAAATACTTGAGTAAATGTTAATATTTAAGTAAATCATATAAAAACTAATGAAAATTATATTAAATATCCTTGCAGTTAAGCATTAACGAACTCACTTTCAATGATTTCACATATTGGAACAACTTATGCAAGGACATTTTCAATTGTTGTGAGGCTTTAAAGGATTTTGCTTACTTCTTTCTGCTGTGATGTCGGCTGCTGTGGACAGCCCGTCTTCCAGAAGCACAGCGGTTGCTGGCGCTGCTTTTGCGCCTTGTTGCCATTGTCCTGTTGCTGTTGTTGTTGCTGCTGCTGATGTTGCTGAGTTTTTGCCGCTGCAGTTGATTGTTTGGATGATGTTGCAGATGTTGGTGTGCTTTGCTGTTGATGTTGTTGATATTGCTGTCGATCGTCATCATTGATGTTGCTGTTGCTGCTTTTCGTGTTGTTGTTGTTGTTGGTGATGGTTATTGACGTTGTCGATAACTCGGCGCTGCTGCAATAAAACGCAGATGATGTGGATGACTCTGCGGATGTTGAGAATGAGCTGTTGTTGCTGCTGCTATTGTTGTTGTTATTTGATTTTATTAGCAACTTTGTATTGTTATTGTTGCTATCGTTGTTGTTATTGTTGCTATCATTGCTGTGCTTGATTTGATTGATTTCTTCGATAATATTTTGATTTTTCATCACCATATTGTTGTTGTTTGTTGGTGCTTCTGTCGCGTGTTGCTGTTGGTAATACGGCGACTGTTGTTGTTGTTGTTGCTGCTGCTGCTGCTGTTGGTTGCAGTTATAGCTGTTATTGTTGTTGGCGCTGCTGCCATAATATTTCTTGCGGGCAAAGTTGGGCATATTATTATTATTATTATTGTTGTTGTTGTTGTTGCTGTAGTGCAGTTGCTGTGTTTGCTGCTGCTGTTGCGACAGTTGCTGCTGCTGGCGCTTAGCTTGTTTATTATCTGTGTTATTGCTATTGTTATATTTGGCCTGTCGCAGCATACTGTTGCCCTTGCTATACTTGTTGAACTTCACCTGAGTGCCACAACGATATTCGCGCTGCTGTAACTGTTGCTGTTGTGCGGGTGTTGTTGCAACCGTTGCCGCAACAGCAGCAACGGGCGCATCCGCTGCGCCGGACACATTATTCGCGGCAAAGATTTTCATTTCAGCTCGGTTCGTGTACATAGCCCAATATGAAGTAAATTTAATGTTGTTACGGCGCTTAAACTTATAGTTAGACTTATTTAATTTTTTTGTATTTTGTTTTATTTTATGTTATTTTTTTATTTCGTGAGATTTTTTTTATGTTTTATATTATTTTTGTATTTTTGATTTGCTTTTAATTTGTTTTTGCAGAGTTTTTCATTATGTGCAGTTTATTTCATTTTTCTTTCTTTCTTATTCGGTTACTTTGTGCTTATTCGAATTTGCTTCTACACTAACCGTAACCGTACTTCTTCTTTTTATGTCTATCCTTGTTGACGCGCGCAAAGTCAGCTTAGAGCCGCAAGTGCAAATGAAAGGGCGCAATTATCCGTTATTTTTGTAGAAGCAGCGCAACAAAGAGATCAGCAGAAACTCATAAAGTATTTTGCGTGTACTGAAAAAATGGCGTACGTTTAACAGTTAGGAAAAATTAAAAACAAAAAGCACTGAATTGTTTAGTCTCTCGAATATGTATGTATATATTTTTTATACGCATTTCTTGCAGTACTCACCATAAAAATTCTAATGTAATTGTACATTTTATTCACCTAACAAAACGGTGCTTAAATTTGAAGTGCGCCTCGCGCACGGCTCCGTTGGCAAATTTTGCAATAACACACAATTAGTCACATTAATATTACTATATATATATAAAGACATTCAAATAAAAATTGTGGCACATTTCATTTTTGTTTTTTGTTATTCTATACTTTGCACTCCAGCAAACTAAAATTATTTCACACCGCACTACGTTCAAGACACGAAGCAACAACTAAGAATCGATACATCAACATCGCGAGTATTTACTATCGATACTGCTATCGATGCTTTTGTCCAATTAAAAACAGTTGGGTGTCAGTTGAGTACTCAAAAAATCGTTCCTGCTTTTCGTTTGACAAGAGCGTGACTTTACTAATTAATTATTTCAGTCGTTTTTTTTGTTTCTTTATTTTTTTGCTATTAATTTTTTGTTGAGTCTTTTTTTGATATAACTTTCAGCGCAAAATGCACACAAAGGAGTGCGCTCTGCGTAAAGTGGTAAAAGACATGTTGACCAGAAAGAATTGCAAAGCTAAGAACATGGCCGTGTTCGACAAACTTGTCGAGATGCTGAAGAAAATGCTACGTGACATTGCGGAAGCCACTATAACTGGCGCAATGCTGGCAAGTCGCCCAAGGCCTTGTTATTATGATGTGGAGCGTACGTTTCGATTGCTTGGCATTGAGGTTAGTGACTTGCAGCATGAGTATGACAAGAAACGCAATGTGAAGCTGGGGCAAGAAGCTCCAGGTGTAGCCCCACCGAATCCACAGCCACAATCACAGCCAGAGCTGCAAGTTAGTCAGCCACCGCTGCAAGTTAGTCAGCCACCGCTGCAAGTTAGTCAGCCACAGCAGAAAGTTAGTCAGCAACCGCTGCAAGTTAGTCAACAACCGCTGCAAGTTCATCAGCCACAGGTGCAAGCTAGTCAGCCACAGCGGCAAGTTCAGCAGCCACAGCAGCAAGTTAGTCAATTGAGCACCACGCATGGCATGGCTGTTGGTCCCCAGCAAGATGTGAATAACCAGAAAAAATCTACACTGATGGCATCGGTAGCTCAAAAAATATCCCAACTGACACCACAGCAACTGATGCAACTTAGGCAATTGGCCATAGCGCGTGGCATTAATCTTGGTGCCAGGAATAACAATACACCGATGGGATCGGCAGCTGTGAAGTTATCCGCACCGCAACTACAGCAACAGCTTCAACAACAACAGCCTCAAGAGCAACAGCTTAAACAGCAACAGCTTAAACAGCAACAGCTTAAACAGCAACAGCTTAAACAGCAACAGCTTAAACAGCAACAGCTTAAACAGCACGAGCTTCAACAGCAAAAGCTTCAAGAGCAACAGCTAAAACAGCAACAGCTTAAGCAGCAACAGCTTAAGCAGCAACAGCTTAAACAGCAACAGCTTCAACAGCAAAAGATACAACAACAACAACACGTTCAACAGCAAAAGCTTCAACAACAGCAACAGCTTCAACAGCAAAAGCTACAACAACAACAACAGCTTCAACAGCAAAAGCTTCAACAAAAGCAACAGCTTCAACAGCAACAGCTCAAACAGCAACAGCTTAAACAGCCACAGCCTAAGCAGCCACAGCTTAAACTGCAACAGCTTAAACAGCAACAGCTTCAACAGCAAAAGCTTCAACAACAGCAACAGCTTCAACAGCAAAAGCTACAACAACAACAACAGCTTCAACAGCAAAAGCTTCAACATCAGCAACAGCTTAAACAGCAAGAGCTTAAACAGCAACAGCTTCAACACAAACAACTTCAACAGCAAAAGCTTCAACAACAGCAACAGCTTAAACAGCAAGAGCTTCACCAGCAACAGCTTAAACAGCAACAGCTTCAACAGCAACAGCTTCAACAGCAACAGCTTAAACAGCAACAGCTTCAACAGCAACAGCAACAGCCTCAACAGCAACAGCTTAAACAGCAACAGCTTAAACAGCCACAGCTTCAAAAGCAACAGCTTAAACAGCAACAGCTTCAACAGCAACAGCAACAGCCTCAACAGCAACAGCTTAAACAGCAACAGCTTAAACAACCACAGCTTCAAAAGCAACAGCTTAAACAGCAACAGCTTCAACAGCAACAGCCTCAACAGCAACAGCTTAAACAGCAACAGCTTAAACAGCCACAGCTTCAAAAGCAACAGCAACAGATTCAACAGCAACAGCTTAAACAGCAACAGCAACAGCCACAGCTTCAACAGCAACAGCTTAAACAGCAAGAGCTTAAACAGCAACAGCTTCAACAGCAACAGCTTAAACAGCAACAGCTTAAACAGCAACAGCTTAAACAGCAACAGCTTAAACAGCCACAGCTTAAACAGCAACAGCTTAAACAGCAACAGCTTAAACAGCCACAGCTTCAAAAGCAACAGCAACAGATTCAACAGCAACAGCTTAAACAGCAACAGCAACAGCCACAGCTTCAACAGCAACAGCTTAAACAGCAAGAGCTTAAACAGCAACAGCTTAAACAGCCACAGCTTCAACAGCAACAGCTTAAACAGCCACAGCTTCAACAGCAACAGCAACAGATTCAACAGCAACAGCTTAAACAGCAACAGCAACAGCCACAGCTTAAACAGCAACAGCTTAAACAGCAACAGCTTAAACAGCCACAGCTTCAACAGCAACAGCAACAGATTCAACAGCAACAGCTTAAACAGCAACAGCAACAGCCACAGCTTCAACAGCAACAGCTTAAACAGCAAGAGCTTAAACAGCAACAGCTTAAACAGCCACAGCTTCAACAGCAACAGCTTAAACAGCCACAGCAACAGATTCAACAGCAACAGCTTAAACAGCAACAGCAACAGCAACAGCTTAAACAGCAACAGCAACAGCCACAGCTTCAACAGCAACAGCTTAAACAGCAACAGCTTCAACAGCAACTGCTTAAACAGCAACAGCAACAGCTTCAGCAGCAACAGCAACAGATTCAACAGCAACAGCTTCAACTAACTCAATTGGCCAGAGCGCGTGTCCTTGCTATAGGTGGCCAGCAAGCTCTATATAACGGCAAAAACATGGAAACGATGGCATCGAGAGCTGCGATGTTATCCCAACTGCAGCAACAGCTTAAACTTAGTGAATTGGCCAAAGCGCGTGCCATTGCCACCGCTGACCAACAAAATTTGTGTCACCAGAAAATCCCTGTAGCGATGCCTCCCCGAGTTTTCAATTTCTCCAGACTGCCACCACAGAAACAGTTGCAACTAAGTCAAATGGCTAAAGAGCGTGGCGTTAGTCTTTCTACCCTGCAGGATATGTATAACAAGAGAAACCAAACACCAATGGGAGCGGGAGCTCTACAGCTAGCCCAAATGCAGCATCAGCTTCGTCTTCGTCAATTGGCTAACGCTCGTTGCATTGCTGTTAACCAGATGAACATTACAGCAATGGGATCGGCGGCTTTAAATTTATCCCAAATGACACCACAGCAAAACCTGCAATTAACTCAATTGCGCGACAGCACAACAACATCAATTGATGTTGCTGTTGACCAGACAGATACGAGTGACAAGAATAAATTTACACCAATAGGAACGGGAGCGATGAGCTTATACAAACCGGAGCCTCCCGAAGGTTTTCTGAGACCGACGCCACAGATGGAGGCTAGTCGTTTTTGTTTGAGGAGACGCCACAAAGGACATATCCCAAAATTCCTAGAGCCATTTCCGGCCGCACATTGTTACAAGAAGACACCACTCGCCGTCGCGAAGGACACTAACCTTGGCTCGAAGCAGAAGCATCGTACGTCCGTTAAGCGCGAATATCAACAGAAGCTCATCGAAATGTTGAAGCGCAGGCGTACAATGATTTCGTTATTGGGTGTGCCCACAACCAATGCAGCACTTTTAGTGCCTGTTCCGCTGAAGCATAAATGTCTGCCTCCCTACGTGATTGCGCTATTGCCACACAAAGGTGTGGATTGGACTATGATTTATGGAGATGCTACGAATCTTTTATTAGTTGAGGATAGTGATAGTGAAGGCATGGATTGTGCTACTGATGATGAATTGTTGGCCCCGGAAGCTGAGCAAAAATTGAGGCAGATTCGTTGTAGGTGGGGTAACATGATGGAACCGATCGATTTTGCGGTAGAGAGCGAACTGGAACAATTTAAAGTGAACGTTAAAAAGGAACCGAAAGAAGTTGAGGTTCAGATAAAACAGGAAACGACAGAATTTTGTGTGAATATTCTACCGAAAGCGAAAGCATGTGGGGTGAAGATCAAACAGGAACCGAAAGAGTTTGGAGTAAATATACATCAGAAACCGAAAGAATTTGGTGTGTATAATGAACAGATATCGAAAGAACGTGAGGTAACAATAAAACAGGAACCGGGAGAATTTGGTGTGAAGATTCTACCGATGTCGAAAGCATGTGGGGTGAAGATCAAACAGGAACCGAAAGAGTTTGGAGTAAATATTCATCAGAAACCGAAAGAATTTGGTGTGTATAATGAACAGATATCGAAAGAACGTGAGGTAACAATAAAACAGGAACCGGGAGAATTTGGTGTGAAGATTCTACCGATGTCGAAAGCATGTGGGGTGAAGATCAAACAGGAACCAAAAGAGTTTGGAGTAAATATTAATCAGAAACCGGGAGAATTTGGTGTGAAGATTCTACCGATGGCGAAAGCATGTGGGGTGAAGATCAAACAGGAACCGAAAGAGCTTGGAGTAAATATTCATCAGAAACCGAAAGAATTTGGTGTGTATAATGAACAGATATCGAAAGAACGTGATGTAACAATAAAACAGCAACCGGGAGAATTTGGTGTGAAGATTCTGCCGATGTCGAAAGCATGTGGGGTGAAGATCAAACAGGAACCGAAAGAGTTTGGAGTAAATATTCATCAGAAACCGAAAGAATTTGGTGTGTATAATGAACAGATATCGAAAGAACGTGATGTAACAATAAAACAGCAACCGGGAGAATTTGGTGTGAATATTCTACCGATTTTGAAAGCATGTGGGGTGAAGATCAAACAGGAACCGAAAGAGTTTGGAGTGTATAATGAACAGATATCGAAAGAACGTGAGGTAACAATAAAACAGGAACAGGGAGAATTTGGTGTGAAGATTCTACCGATGTCGAAAGCATGTGGGGTGAAGATCAAACAGGAATCGAAAGAATTTGGAGTGAATATACATCAGAAACCGAAAGAATTTGGTGTGAAGATAAAACAGGAAGCGAAAGAACATGAGGTAAAGATAAAACAGGAACCGAAAGAATGTGAGGTAAAGATAAAACAGGAAAAGAAAGAATTCGGTGTGAAGATACAACAGAAACCAAAAGAACGTGAGGTGAAGATACAACAGAAACCGAAAGAACCTGAGGTGAAGATACAAGAGAAACCGAAAGGACGTGAGGAAAAGTACAACACGAACCGAAGGAACGTGAGGTGAAGAATCAACAGAAACCGAAAGGACGTGAGGTGAAGACGCAACAGAAACCAAAAGAAAGTGAGGTGAAGAAACAACAGAAACCGAAAGGACGTGAGGTGAAGACACAACAGAAACCGAAAAAACCTGAGGTTAAGATAGAACAGAAACCGAAAGAACGTGAGGTGAAGAAACAACAGAAACCGAAAGAACCTGAGGTGAAGAAACAACAGAAACCGAAAGAAAGTGAGGTGAAGATACAACAGAAACCGAAAGAACCTGAGGTGAAGATACAATCGAAACAAAAAGAACGTGAGGTGAAGAAACAACAGAAACCGAATAAAAGTGAGGTGAAGATACAACAGAAACCGAAAGAACCTGAGGTGAAGAAACAACCGAAACCGAAAGAACCTGATGTTAAGATACAACAGAAACCGAAAGAACGTGAGGTAAAGAAACAACAGAAACCGAAAGTACGTGAGGTGAAGATACAATCGAAACCAAAAGAAAGTGAGTTGAAGGTACAACAGGAACCGAAAGACCATGAAGTGAAGACACAACAGAAACCGAAAGAACCTGAGGTGAAGATACAATCGAAACAAAAAGAACGTGAGGAGAAGAAAGAACATAAACCAAAAGAACGTGAGGAGAAAAAACAACATAAACCGAAAGAACGTGAGGAGAAGAAACAAGAGAAACCGAAAGAACGTGAGGTAGAGATACAACAGAAACCGAAACAACGTGAGGTGAAGAAACAATCGAAACCGAAAGAAAGTGAGTTGAAGGTACAACAGGAACCGAAAGACCATGAAGTGAAGACACAACAGAAACCGAAAGAACCTGAGGTGAAGATACAATCGAAACAAAAAGAACGTGAGGAGAAGAAAGAACAGAAACCGAAAGAACGTGAGGAGAAGAAACAACAGAAACCGAAAGAACGTGAGGAGAAGAAACAACAGAAACCGAAAGACCATGAAGTGAAGACACAACAGAAACCGAAAGGACGTGAGGTGAAGAAACAACAGAAACCGATAGAATATGGTGTGAATATTCACCCGAAGACGGAAGAATTCGGGGTAAATATGCAACAGGAACAAAAAAAACGTGAGGTGCAAACTAAGCAGGAACCGAAAGAATTTGGTGTACAAATGAACCAGGAACCGAAAGAATTTGGGGTCAAGAGAAAACTGGAACCGAAAGAATTTGAGGTGATGAAGAAACAGAAACAGAGGGAAATCGGTGTGAATACAAAACATGAACCGATAAAAATTGGGGTGAAAAGAAATCAGGAACCGGATAAATTTGGAGTGGAGGGACAACCGGAACGGAAGAAATTTAAGTCGGACTTTAAATAGTAAATGCAAGAAGTTGTACTTAAAACTGAAAACGACGATTACGAGGAAATCAAATGTTAGATTGATTAAACGAAAACCAAAGAAAAGAACAGACTTATAAAGATGACATTAACAACATTTTATGTATTCGTTTTAAATAATAAAACAAGTTTAATCAATTCGTACACTTAATCTTATGAAAGTTTTAGTATTTGTTAAAGAGTGTTTTCCAGAAAAGACGTGCGGGCAGCATGGTGTCGCGCTTAGTGCAATCGGATGCGTTAGTCTAAAAAAAAAATTAAAAAAAAAAAAGATGATGAATATTATTTGGTTAAGTATCAGTTGATAATAACTTACAGAAATTGTGCACGTCTCAGACGCTCCAAATAACCATCCGTTGCAACTGCTGGCAGGAATATCCTGCGCACAAGCTTTGGCACTTGCGGCAGCAGCTGTCGAGTTAGCTTTAGATGCGTACTTGCTGCACTGGCCACCTCAAAGATGCATTCTTCGACACCTTTGTCGTCGCGCTCGCTGCGCAGTATGCGCTCCTGACTGACGCCGTGGCGAACCAGCACCTCGAGCGGCACACAAATTGCCTGCTGCCGTCCCGTATGGGGTATGGCACGGAGCAGCATCGCAATGCCTTGTGCCTTGCCCAGATGCGAGGCGGCATGATCAACTTGTAGGTCCTGCACACCGCTAAGCTGCACTAACAGATGTAAAAGCGATGAGCACGTCTGATCCGCGTAGTCTTCCAGCTCGCGCACCGTGTCGAATGCCTGATGTGAGGCACGTTCGCGTGCCGTAACAAGACGTCGCAAATATAACTTATTTAGCTTGGTTGTGCCCATGGTGCGCCGAAGTTCGCGCAACACGGGCTGATCCTTTACATAGGACTGGCTATTTTCCGGCTCGAAGCACTTGTCAATGGAGTCATACCAAAACTTGAGGCGTAATTTGGCAATTTGTGGTTCAGTTAGCTGCAAGGATTTGAATTTTGTTTATTAAATTGTTTTTTTTTGTCTACGCGAATCGCCCACCTGAGCGCTAACAGAGCGAGAGACCTCTACATTGAAGGCGCGAAGTGCAAAGGCCGCAGGACGCAGTCCCTTGGGCAGGAGCAGCGTGCTCAGATAGTTTTCATAGTCGTATTTCCTATGCAAATGATTAAATTAGCTACATTTTAAAAGTCCCGTCAAGTTGGTACTTACTCAACAAGGCCCATGCAATATTTGGCACCAAATTTATCTTCTTTGCTGACAGCATCGGCTGTGGCATGCGGTTGCTTTCGTGGCTCCTTATGCGTCTGTTGGACGGCGGAACTGTAGCCGGTGCCAGTGCTGCTCACATATCGGCTAATTTGTTGAAAGACATTGAA
Source organism: Scaptomyza reducta (assembly GCA_035044485.1). NCBI lineage: Eukaryota > Metazoa > Arthropoda > Insecta > Diptera > Drosophilidae > Scaptomyza > Scaptomyza reducta. Next base: position 82,986 of record JAWNNV010001268.1, on the reverse strand, counting down.
TTGTCCAGAATTGCTATTTTGTAACAGGCGCCGCATCTGTTTATTTTTATTTGCACTTAACAGAGGTGCTCCTCACTAAACAGTGATGCTCCACAAAGCAGTACTGTCGAACGTGAATATGATCGGAAAGGTTTAACAGAATGATAATAATTTATATTAATTTTATCATCAAAAATTAAAGAAGTATTTGTTGTATTATTTTATTCAATATTTAATTATATTATATTATTTATTAATTTAAGTTCATTGAAAATGGGCTAACGATAGCTATCGATGAGTCGATGTATGCCCTTTATGCAACTCTACAGCATAACACTCTTTGCTGCTTTTCTTTTCTAGCCGCCATTCAAAAGAGTGTGTTTTAAGTACATATTGTCGTAAATTTATAGGAAAGTGCATCAAAAGCTAAAAACAAAAACATTAAAACAATTTTAGACGGTAAGTACACCACTTTGTGTAGCGTATACAATTAGTTATTTATGTTAACTCGCGGATACTTACACGAGAGCAACAGCTACAGTTCGCTTCGTTGTTGACAAGCGTGTGTTTATTTATTTACATACATGTCCATGTACATATATATAGGAGAATTTATAAATATTTGTTTTAATGTAACTATATACTATATGAGCGGATAACAATATTGGCTTAAACTATTATACATTTAATATTCATATACAACAAATATATAAATTATTGTGTGTTAAACGCATGCCACCGTTGACTGCGTTGTGTCCGTTGGGCCATGGGTAAGAACATTACCATAAATAAATGTGGCTAAAGTGTAACCAATTTGACAGAAGACTGCCAAATTTGCATTGAGCTCATTTCAAGCATTGAAATTTCTTAAAATGTGCGTTTCAAGAACAATTAACGTCAAAACGCATTAACATTTAAGCAAAATATCAAAATTTCAGTGCAGAGCTGTCACCCAGTCGCAAATTGCAAAAATGTATCGTCGATGATAGACGATACTACAACTCTAGCAATTAATCGACAAGTTTTACCCCACGGTCGATATCTTCATTGCTTTTTTTTTCTGATCAGATTTTCGTGTGCACCAAAAATAAAAATAAAAAAATACATAGAAAAACAAATATAATATATAAAATATATAGCTCAAGTGATTGTTAAACGTGAATGTGCTTAAGTCAAATAATTCAAGGATCATTTAAACGAAAGGTTGAAATATTCTGCGAAAACCCAATGAGCAAAATAGTATAAATACACATGAAAAAACGCTAACAGCGATAGCAATAACAAAAAAAAAAAAAAAAAAAAAAACCAACAAAAACATCGTGTGTATGTGTGTGTGCGTGTTGTAATTGAACGGATAGCGACAGCAACACACGGTGCCCAACTAACAGCAAATACAACTACGGAGTGAATTCAAATAAGAATCGTGAAGCGACGTCGACGACATTCCATAACTGCGCTGCGTAACCAACAGTAATTAATAATAACACTGAAAATGCAGCAGCAGCAATACACGGATCAGGATCAATAGCAAAGACATCTAACGGCAAAACGTATTACAGCCAAGCGGCGTGGGAGGAGGGCAACAAATACTATCACGCGCCAGCAATACGGAACCCAACACAAAAAATGTTAGCTAAATGCTAAGTTATCTAAAATTATTATTTATTGGCGGGGTCTACACTGCACACTCTATCTCTCTCTCTCTCTTTCTATTATGTGTGTGTGTTAATTTAATTTTTGTGTGTTGTATGTGTTTGTGCACCCGAATTGGGCTGGCGTTTTAATTTTGAAGCCTAAAATGCATAAGCACGCGTCGTTATACTATTAATTTAGCATATTATAAAATTGATGAGCGCCATAAAACATATTGTATATTATTGGCTCAGTTGCTGCAGCTAATTGCCTAATTGCCGCCTGCTGCTGACGTACAAACATACATATGTATGTCTGGTCCGAGCGTCTGTCCCCACTGTTTGTCCGGCAGCGCAATTGGCACACTTGCGTTTTACTTAACTCTATTGTTTTAGACATACAGTATATTGTCTCGAATGCTTTATTATATTCGCCATTTGTTTAGTTTCTTCATCCTGGTCACATTTTGTTTGCCAAGAGGCTGGTGGGGTGGTGTGGTGTGGCGCATTTTCTTTTATATATACCCCTCAAGGTTGTCTCCAGCAAGCGCCACCGCGAATTGTATAACACAATTCTGTGTGTTTCGTGTTCGCTGTGTGTTTATCTTTTGATATTCAATACCTACGCTGCTGTCTGCTCTCTCTCTTCGTCTTTTAAGTACAGTACAGTACAGTAAAGTGTCGCTAAAGTGTGTGTTTGTGTGTGTTTAAATCAAAACATATGTTGATTGTTCGATTGTTAACGAACATACACATCTACTATATATATATATATATTGATTTATATAGTGATATAGTCATTGAACGGTCTGGAAAAGGCTTACACAGACAGTGCGAACAACCATGACTCACATTTCGCTCGCATATTGCAAGCTTTTATCATCATCTTTGTCTAGTCGTCCTTGTGCTGCTGCGTGTGTAAACAGTTCTACGACATTTGAACTGGCGATAAAGTTGCAGCTAGCGGTTAAAAGCATGTAAACATGTCCGTTCTTGTTTCATTTCGCTTAAGTAAACATTTGAAGTATAGCAATAATTATTGGAGGCATTTAATGGAAGCTATACACTTTTGATGTCAAGCTGATAATTCCGATGAAAGCAATCCAATATTTAATATCTGGTGTATCGCATTATCAGCTAGCATTATTAGATATCAGTTCAAGTGGTTGTTAGCCTTTTTTATTTTTTTGCTAGTGCATAAACAATATGAAAAGTCAGTAAATAGCAATTATTATGCCTTTGCAAGTTGTTTAATTAATTTTGTAAATAAACATAGACGCAGGGTGTTTATTACGAATGTTTACTGTATGCATATGCAAACGCACACACACACACACACACACACACATATATATATAGTCACGCATTTCCGAGTGTAGCCCCGCCAATCAACAAGGTGGCACAATGTTTACTAATATAATTTTACAGAGAGCAACAACAATCGCGAAGAACGAGACAGAGACAGAGTGGAAAAAAGATCGCAATAACATAAAAGGCACTGCGAAAACAAACACAAGAGTCAAAGTCGGAGTTGGAGTCGGAGTCGGAGTCGCGTGGTTGTTGGTGCTTTTTACCATATAACCATGGTGAGTACGAATCTGGTGGTGCCGGTGGTGCTATGGGGACCAACAGCGCCCACCCACTGCATATCGAGCGTATTTCTATCGGATGATCAATGCACACTGGTCACCGGTTGCTACGATGGACAGATCTGCCTGTGGCAAGTGGAGCCGGCGACATTAAAGATGTCACCGCGCTGCCTCCTAGTGGGTCACTCGGCACCCGTGCTGTGCCTGGTGCGTGCCTCCCTGCTGCCGGAGAATAACTTTCTGGTCAGCTCGTCGGAGAACGGTGAGATGTGCACCTGGGATCTGATCGATGGCAAATGCACCGAGGCTGTCAAATTGCCGCAGGTGCATACACAAATCCAAAGCTATCACACGGCAAATAGCGAGGATGTGCGTCTCTTTTGCATTGGCTACTATGCCGAAATCATGGTCATGGATCCATTTAGTTTAGAGGTCATCTATGTGCTCAGCTCGAAAGTGAAACCGGACTGGATCTCAGCCATACACGTGCTGCGTCCGATGCGTCGCAAAGATGATGTTGTCCTGGCCATAACCACCACCGGCACCGTCAAGGTCTGGACCCTCACAGGCAATGAGAACAAGCATGCGGAGCCCATCTATGAGAATGAATCGAAAGAGATCCGTTGCCTCAATGCCATCACCATGAATTGTTGTGCCCAGAATCAGCGCACGGTCCTGCTCGTCTGCACCAAGTACTGGCAGATCTATGATGCTGGTGACTTTACTGTCCTCTGCTCCGTTATAGCACCAGCTCGTGAACGTTGGCAGGGTGGCGATTTTATAACCTCGGATCGTGTCATGCTGTGGACGGATGAGGGCAAAGGCTATTTGTATAAGCTGCCAGCGAATTGTATACCAGACAACAAGGAATTCCACTCGAAGAGCGTTGTCCGCGATGCACCCTATCTGTACTATGTGCTCCAGCATGCTGGCGATAAGGTTCTATCCTGTCCGCCGGCAATGAAGCTGTTGACCGGATTACAGCCACATTTCCTATTGCGCGGCGACTCGGAGGGCTACATATCCGTATGGAATGTGCCGGAGGTGCCGTTGGATAATATAAGCATATTGCAGGCCAAGCAAATGCCGCCACGCATACAGAAGCCGCATGTGTGCACGTCATTGGTGGAGGCATGGTCGATAATGGATCCACCGCCAGTGGGCATACTAGATCAACTGTCCAGGATCACCGAGTCACCGGTGAAGCTAACATCGAGCATTTATTTGCCACAGCAGAGTCGTTTAGTCATTGGACGCGAGGATGGCAGTATTGTCATTGTGCCCGCCACACAAACGGTCATGATGCAGTTGCTCGTTGGCATTAAGCAAAACTTCAGCGACTGGCCCTCCCATCAGATACTCTATGGACACCGTGGACGCGTGAACTGCCTGCTCTGTCCATCCATGGTCCATCCACGCTATGAGAAATCCCATTTGCTATCGGGTGGCATCGATTTCGCTGTCTGCCTTTGGGATCTCTATAGCGGCAGTCTGTTGCATCGTTTCTGTGTGCACGCTGGAGAGATTACACAGTTGCTCGTGCCGCCAGAGAGTTGCAGTCCACGCATTCTCAAGTGCATCTGCTCGGTGGCATCGGATCATTCGGTCACCCTGGTTAGTTTGCAGGAGCGCAAATGTGTTACACTCGCCAGTCGTCATCTGTTCCCTGTGGTGACCATTAAGTGGCGTCCATTGGATGACTTCCTCATTGTGGGCTGTTCCGATGGCAGTGTTTATGTGTGGCAAATGGAAACGGGTCACCTGGATCGTGTACTCCACGGCATGCTCGCCGAGGAGGTGCTCTCCGCCTGCGATGAGCAAGCTCTGGAGGAAGGTGGCGGTGGTTCGAGTACCAGCGGTAGCACTGCCAGCTCGGCCAGTGAAATGGGCATGGCCAATCCGGCGGTGCATTTCTTCCGTGGTCTCAAGTCACGCAATATGAATGCGATGCGGCATGCCACACAGCGTGGCATCCATCAGTTGCAGCAGCTTCAGGGTCACAATCAGGGCAACTTTGATTTCCTCATGAAGCATCGCAGCAATCCGTTGGTCATCCAGGGTCTACGCACCAATCCCAAAGATGCCGAGAGTCACATACTCTTCTTCGATATCGAGGGATTGATCTTCGAGCTGCACAGCGAAGAATATGCTCAGATGACGCCTGCAACGCTGGAGGCGCTCGGTGTACATCTGCAGCATCCCAAGGATGGCAAATCGATGCACATTGATGCGAGCAAGAAGATCGGTGACTTCTTTAGCAAGGTCAAGAACAAGGCGGTCGATGTCGAAAAGATTCTCAAGGACAAGGACAAGCATGGACTGGTCCAGAAGTTCAAGGAGAAAACGGAAATTGTCGAGAAGAAGGTACAGGCCAAGGTGGAGAGTCTCCAGAAGGCGGTCGAAACGCACGAGGAGCAGCCACAAGACCTCAAAAGTAAAATTGCATCCAAAATGGAGGTGACACATGTCATGGAAGTGGCCCAGCTGCTGCTCTCGCTGCTTCACTCCTGGGGTCTCGATCCCCATCTGGATAAGGTGTGTGAATCCCAGCTGGGCCTGCTGCGTCCCATTGTGCCCATCTCGTATGGTGTGCTCTCCAAGGCCGGCTACATGTCGCTGCTTCTGCCGACCTGGCAAAATAATTATGCCATACCACCGGGCCTCCAGCTGCCCTCCAACTCAAAGAAGCGTCCGCTGCCCGAGGAACTGCAGCGACTGGAGCATCTGACAGCCATATTCACATCACGCTTACACTGGGAGCTGAGCACCACACTCACCTCCAATCACATACTGGCCCTGGTGGCCATGTCCAATACGCTGATGTCGATGAGCGCCGCCTCATTTCTGCCGGACAGCGAGAAGCACAAGAAGCTGCAACGCTTGGCCCAACGTGCCGAATCGACGCTTAGCAATGAGGAGGAGCGCGAGGAGCTGCTTGCCCATCATACCTCACAGATCAAGCAGGGCTGGAGTCTGTTGTCCACACACCATTGCTTCCTGCTGCCCGACAAGATTGAGGCACTGGAGCCAAAGAAGTTCAAGCGTCCCCAGGTCGAGATGATGGTCAAGCGTTGGCAGCATCATTGCATCGAGATACGCGAGGCAGCCCAACAGATATTGCTCGGTGAATTGACGCGCATGGGCAAGAAGGGACGTAAACAACTGGTGGAGAGCTGGGCACAATATCTGCCACTCTACACGCACACGGAACCCATTGTGAATGCCCAACAGGTGGCGGCAATGACTAACAGTCAGGCGGGCGGTGGTGCCAGTGGCTCTGGTGGTTCCGGCGGCGGTGGTGTTGGCTCCATGGGCAATGGCGGTGGCTCCATGTCATCGGGAGCAACTGCTATTGGTGTTGGCGGCGTCAATGCCGCTGGCAGCTCGGCCGATCCCCAGGATGAGGACTATGAGGAGGAAGAGGAGGAGATCATACGCAAGCCGTCCAGTCTGTCGGAGCTGAAACGCAAACAGACAACCGCTGTCATTCTGCTGGGCGTCATTGGAGCCGAATTCGGTCAGGATATATCACAGGAGTCGCCCAATCATCGCGGCAGCATTAGTCACGCCAGTCATGCCAGTCACGAACGACGCAAATCGTCCTCGGTGGTCGAGGGCTTCGGCATTGCCAATAATCTGGCCCGACTAACCTCAATGGCCCTGGCCCATCTGCTGTATGCCCCACCGTCACCGAAGTTGCCACAATATACGCCATTGCGTCGGGCAGCGATCGATCTGTTGGGACGTGGCTTCACCGTCTGGGAACTGTATTTGGATGTGTCGAAGGTGCTGCTCGGTCTGTTGGAGATCTCGTGCGAGGGCAAATCGGTGCCCAATCTGAACTATAAGTTGCCATTGACGCCACAAGCGGATGCCTGTCGCACCGCTCGACATGCACTGCGTCTGATAGCGACAGCCCGACCAGCAGCGTTTATTACAACCATGGCCCGGGAGGTGGCACGTTACAATACCATGCAACAGAATGCCCAGTCCATCAATACACCGTTAACCCAATCGGTGCTCTTCAAGGCCAAGAGTGAGATACTCCAGTGCGTCGAGATGTTAATTGATAAAATGCAATCGGAGATTGCCGGACTCCTTGTGGAGGTCATGGACATAGCGTTGCACTGTGTCGATGGCAATGAGCTGAAGAGTCGCGGCCTAGCCGAACTCTGCCCGGCCATCTGTAAGTTCAATCAAATCTCGCATTGTGCGCAAACCCGTCGCATCGCTGTCGGCGCCAATAGCGGCAATCTGGCCATCTATGAGCTGAGGCAGAACAAGTGCCAGATGATACCGGCCCATACGCATCCAATAACATCGCTGGCCTTCTCGCCCGACGGCAAGTATCTGGTGTCGTATTCGTGTGCCGAGAATCGTTTGTCCTTCTGGCAGACGAGCACTGGCATGTTCGGGCTGGGACAATCGCAAACGCGCTGCACCAAAGGCTATTCAACGGCACCCATACCGGATGTCTCGCGTCTCAATCCGATGCGTTTGGCCAAGCTGGTCTGGATTAATAATCGCATCGTAACACTAATGCTCGCCGATGGCTCCGAGACGCGATTCAATGTTTAAATCACGACAACACGAACCAAATAACGGAAATGAGCGAGTGCGAGAGCGAGAGCGAGAGCGAGAGAGAGCGTTAACGTAAAAACAACGAGTTTCATCTTATCGATTTATCGATGTGCAATATATCGATACATATAGCGCGCAGTCAACGTCGCAACGTTAGGCCACATACTGAGCAGCCGAGCTGCATACTATTTCAGGCAATCAACAACGCGAACTTCAAAAGCGAGCGACACGATCATCAACTGAAAACAGCAACAATAAATAGACAAAACTTAATATAAAAACTAACAAAGTAATAGAAACACATAATATAGTATATAAAAACAAAACAAAAACAAAAACACAAGCAAACACAATACAAAATCAAGAACTAAATTATTGGAGCCAACGTAATAACTGGCAAATCCAATATATATATATATAACAAAAAAAAACACACACACACACACACATCTGTTATTTATTATGTATAAAATATATATATATATTTACAGTAAATATTTGTATTTGCATATGTATTTTAAATGTATTTTGTGCGATTTTTAAAAAAAACTTTTTTCTTTAAAAAAAAAAAAAAAAATATCCAAAATAATTAATCCACATCATACATGCACAACAAAATGCAATTTTAAAGTGATCCTTTTTTTTAAATATTTTTTATTTTTTTTTTTTGATGCCTATTATATTAGTTTTGAGATAACTGCTTTGGGCTTAGTTTCGAAATTGAGAACGTCGCGGTTTGAATATTTATGTAATGCGTGTATTCTGTAGTTTTAAGGTCAGCTTCTTGTTTTGAGTAACTAAAAAAAATCACAACCTATACACTACTTAAAAACATTTGTAATTTAAACAAAAAATAACCATTTACGAATAAAAAACCAACTGGAATTGAAAAATATACAAAAAAAACAAAAAAACACCCAATACAAAAACAAAGATTGAATGCTGTTATTACTACTTATGCTATTATTACGATTATTATTATATTTACTATTATTATTATTATTATTATTGATATTGATATTTGTTATGCCTAATGTATTGTTATTATCTATCTACCACTATTTAAAGAAAAACATATACTATTGCTTAGTGTTGCTCATAAAAAGAATGAAGAAAAACAAAAAAAAAAAACAAAAAAAACATTTATTAATTTTTTTTTTATATTTATAAAAACATAGATAAATACGTTTTCTCTTCAATCTACTTTCAACTCTTTTGCTTGATCATTTGTTATTCATTTGGCAATTTTTGAGCTCTAAAGTTAGACATTAACCTAATGTATTCAAAATGTCAACTACTTAAAAGTTATACGAAAAGAAAAGAAAAAATGCTTAGCAATATTTAACTTTACCTGTATTTATATATGTATGTATGTATAGGTATAAAAGAGTTAAACTAAACACACAAACACCTACACACATACACATACACATATATATATATGTTCTACCAGCAAAAAATAAGAAATAAAAATAAATTGTATTTGTGCTTAATATGAATAATACAGATATTGTATATGTATGTATGTATATTCAAGGTCCTTCAATCAAAGTATTACACACAAAAACAAATATAAACAACAAAATACAATATATATATATATACATGCAACAAATAAAGTCAACCAAACATAATTGTCTTGTTTTTCTTACGGGAATGTATAAAAAAAAGATTTTTCAATTTTATCATAAATCTTAAGTCAACTAAGATGCAAATATCTATAATACTGCTGTATACTGTTGGATACCATATAATATGATAGTTCGTTGAGATTAGAAAGTAATCGAGGTTGCTTTTCAAATATTTGTTATTTTATTTTTTTCTTATTTTTATTGTACTGGAAAAGTAGCTGTTGGTACAGGAACCGCTGTCCTCAAACCTCAGCTTTTAACAAAACGAAGTCAGCCGGTACAGGAGCAGTGTTTGCGGTTCCAAAAAGTTCTCAAATCTCAGCTACTTTCTGTTGGTTTTCGAGTGTCGTCAAACGTTGGGCTTTCTCTCATAGATGACAATGCTAGAACCCGATGAGGAGTCATCGCATGCCATGTCATAGCGACGGTCATAATGAACGCGACAGTAGTCGTCCCCATCTGAATCTGAGTCGGATTCCGATTGGCCTTCCCCGGATTGGGACGGATTCTTTTTCTTTAGCAACTTCTTCTTTGCCAGCTGTTCGGCTTCATCGACTTGGTCGCCGGCAGCTTTGTTTGGCTTTTCGGGCGCTTCAGACATTTTTGCAAAAAAAAAGAAGGAAAATAAAATTTATTATTTTGTGCGATGAAATAAATATGTGTTTAGTTATTTTGAAAATAATTTTTGTGCTGTTGCTCGTTTGAGAATGGAATGAAAATGATTTTCCCTACGATAGGTTTCGTCAAATGACAGTTAAATGTGCATGGCTTACTTGATGTGGGTTTGGTAGCACTGAAAAAGTGCTGCCAAGTACTGCAATTAATTGAGGTTATGTGACTTGATTGTCATATAAGCGATGACAAGCACTAAATGGTATATAAAACAAAATGGCTGAAGAAAAAAAAAACATGAACAAATTCTAGATGTTTAATGAATTTTATTGCATTTTTTGTTGAAAAGTAGCCGGTACAGGTGCAGTTTCTGGTTTCCTTGACTAGAACATGTCCTCAATCCAGCAGCTACGTATCAGTTGTTATTATTCCGCGGCATCTTCTTCCTCGTCAACAATGCTTGACGAGGTGGAGCCATCGCTATCTACACTTTCTTCGCTTTCTTCACTTTCTTCGCTTTCACGCTCTTCTTCCGTGGAACTTTCATCAGTTTCATCCTCCGAGTCCAATTCGGGATGAGCAATTTTCTTCAACATTTTTTGTTTCTCTTCTTCAGTTAGGTCTCCAGCGCCATTATTTGGCTTCACTGGCGAATCAGACATTTTTATTTTCGAAGTGAGGTTAGGTTAGCCGAAAACACGAGGACTTTTCGTAACGCAAACAAAAAATATTTGTACAAAAACTTATTTGTCACAACGAAAAAACTTATTCGCGTTGCAAAAAAAACTAAAATGAAATTTCGCGTCGGAAAAAAACACAAAAAAAAACAAAAATAATTTATTTGATGTTTTATGATTTTGAAAATTGAAATGAAATTTTCGTTGCCGTTGTTACTCGTCCTGAGAGCAGAATGAAAGTGAATTTAGCTTTCGACAAACGCTCGACACATTACAAATGGCTGCCTCTTGCCTGGAAGCCAAATAGTGCTGCCAGACTCCGAAAATATTTACGGTTGCATTTCTTACTGAATGTTCTAGTGCAAGTTTCACTTAGTCATTCAAGGAATGTTTCATTTGTTTCCATAAACCTTATTTAATTGGTTTGTATCGTATTTGCAGCAATAACTCGTTGGCGAGAATGGCCGAAACGGAGACAAAAACTATTAACACTCGGGGCAGGCCCAGAAAATCGGTCGCCACATTGCGCAAGATCGCACGCGATTCCAATGACGATGAGGAAATGTTGGATGCGGCCAACATCAAAACACCAGCCACAAGCACGAAACAGAGCGAAACTGAAAAGAAGCACAAGGAACACGATATGGAAGAGGAGGCGGAGACGGAGGCGGAGTCGGATGCTGTGGGTAAAATGGTGGAGCAAGTGCTCGACGAAAATGAAGATGATAATGATAATGATAATGATAATGAGGAGGAAGTTGGCGAGCAGCCGGACAGCAATGAGCCAAGCGAACACGAAGAGCAGATCGAGCCGCCTGCTTTCAGTTTGGCCACGCTCGGACTACAGCGTGTGGGCAGTGCCCCGCCTCCGAAACCGAAGGCCCAAAAGGCTCAAATCCTTATACTTAATGCTCGCGGCATGCCGGCACGAATACGCAAACGAAATCCGCTCTTCTACGATGAGAATATCATCAACGATGACAAGCCGTTGCGCGTAAGCCTGGCGCCCAAAAAGGCAACGACTCGCGGCTCCGGCGACAGTCCTGGCAAGATGCAAACGACACCCTCGAAGGTTCTAAAGAAGCGCAAGGGTGTCGTTTCGCGCTATATGCGTTCCAATGATGCCAACACTGCCTCCACCTCCCATTCCTCCAGCGGCGATGTGGAGCCAACAGCTGGCGGCAAGTCTCGAAAGTTAGCCGGCAAACAGCAAATGACATCCGCCAAGACTCAACAGCTGCAGCAGCAAGGTTATCTGCGTGCGGGAACGAAGAGAAGTGCGGCGGCCGCCGCCGCTGCCGCTGCCGAGGATGAGGCGCGACAGTCGGAGGCACGCGCACTGGCAAACAAACGTAAGGGCCTGGCGGTCGGACAACGTTTGCGCAATCTGCTCAAGCTGCCCAAGGCGCACAAGTGGGCCATAGCCGAATGGTTCTACTCGTACATCGATAAGCCCCTGTTCGACTGCAAGTCCGAGTTTAAGAATCATGTGAACGAGCTGACGCGTCTGGGCACCCGCACATTGAATCACTACGAATGGGTGAACATTCGTCGTCGGTTGGGTCGTCCGCGTCGTTGTTCGGCCGCCTTCTTTAAGGAGGAGCGGCGAGAGTTGGAGCGGAAAAGGCAGCTGGTCCGTACGCTGCAATCTCGAAAGCCCGGCGAATTTAAGGACTCAATGCTGCTGTCGGATATGCCCGAGAAGATACCGATGCCGTTGCCATTGGGCACCAAGGTGACCGCACGTTTGCGTAGGCCGCAGGACGGCATCTTTGCGGGCACCGTCGCCGCCTACGATTCAATGAATTCGGAATATCGTGTTACGTTTGAGCGTCCCGGTTTGAACACACAGACCGTGCCGGACTTTGAAATTGTTTCGGAGAACTTTCATGAGATGCTGCCACTGCATAGTTTCACCAAAGATTTTCGTCCAAATTTGATAAGCATCTATCAGACCAACAATCTGGGCTATACCACCAATTTGGGCTTTACCACCAACTTGGCCCACTGCTTGCATAGCAAACGTAATCCATTTGGCGCCAACGCTGGCAACCAGCCGAGCCAACAACAACACGCACTGATAACGCCCCAAAAGAACTTGATTAACAATAATGCGGCGGCACGCAATGCGCTCAGCATGAAGCTGAACAAGAGCGATCCACTGTTGGGTCAGGATGCCCTCGGTGAGAGTCCAATGCGTCATCCGTTGGTGCGGCATCATGGCTATTCGACGCGGCTGCTCGAGCATCTGGTGCAGCTGCACAACTATATTACACTGAAGGAGTCGAAGGTGGATCGGCTGGCCGAAATGAATAGCATCGCCGAGCTGGCCATGACCGAGGAGACGGCTGAACACAATCGTCAACAGTTGCGCATCAATTTTCAGCGTCGCTATGCGTCCAACATAATGTCGATTGAGCGGATCAATGGCGATCTGGGCTTTGAGCTGACCAAGGTGCAGGAGCTATCGAGCAGCCTCACCCGCAATCCCCATCTGCAGGCCATGATATCGCCGACACTGTTGCGTGAAGAGTGTCGGGCAAGGGCCAGTCGAACGGTCGATGATATGAACAATGGCATTATCAAAAGTGGACGCATGGTGAATCTACTGAAGAACCTAACCACATTGCTGATTGTGACACAGAATTTGGACAGTGATTGGGATGCGGAGCAGGTCAAAAAAGTGCTCGATGGTTGTATGGAGGAGGTGCGAAGCAATCTTGTCTGCCCCAAAAACGCCGAAGTTTTTCGAAAGGCCGTGCAGGAACCGATCGAGAAGATCGCCAGTGTCATCAAACGCAATGTTAAGGAGCGCAGTTTTAGCCAGGACAAGTCCGCCACACAACCAAAGACACCAAAATCCGAGGGATCTGGCAGTGCTAGCGAAAAATCAACACCGGAATCCTTGGACAGCGATAAGAAGCGAGCTAAATCGAAGAGCGCAAATGAGAAATCCAAGGAACTGATTGAATCCGATGTGGAGCCCATGGACATGGATAGTGAACCGGAAGACGATGATAAAGCTGAAGCGCAGAAAAAGCCCACTGATGACGATATAGAAGACGATGCTGATGCTGATCTTGATGCCAGTGTGGATGCCGATTCAGATGCTGATGCTGATGATGGTGAAAAGGATGATAACACAACAGCGGATAAAGTTGAAGAGCATACCGATGATACACAAATCACCATTGAGTCAATGAAGGAGTCGGACGAGGAAAGTCAATCGCAGGATGAGAAAGATGACGATGATAAGGACGATATGATTAAACTGATGACTGCGGTCGATGCTTGCGACGACTCGCAAGTGGGTTTCATATTTGAACAAGCTTGTGCCGATTAGGGCCAGTATCGAGTAGGGAGTGTTAATTAAGCATAAGATACTTACAATTTTTACCATAATAATACCCTTCAAGCATGGAATGACGTCGTTCTCATAAACGTAAACAACAATTATGTATACACAAACAAGTATAATTATATATATATATATATATATATATATATATGCTTATATATATACATATGGAGTGAAAATTGTTTATATTTTAATTAGTAATCAAATTTTTTTTTATCAGCTTTGCCCATCGATGAAATTACGACCCAGTCATCTTTAAAATATTACTTTACTGGCATATGATTAATTGTGTTTGTCTTCTATATGATCAGAAGAGTTAGGATATACGATATATATATATCCTTAAATTGTATAACTCTATCAACTTATAACGATTATATATATATACAACAAAAAATTTTATGTTAATACCCTGTACCCAATGCAATATTCATCCTCGAAGTGAAGTCAAATTTCGTTTTAAGTAGCCCTTTTTCCAAATTGGATATTGTTGTAATTCGATGATTTTATGTTTATGTCTAGCCCAATTATATATATCTGGTACGCATAACCACAAACGAGCCGATCTATCATGTTTCTCGGCCATTTTCTCTATATGTTTAGCCCAATTATATAACTGGTCCACATACACACACAACTAATTATGTTCCACAGTCTGTGTGCATCGAAATGTGGATTAAATGCTTTAGTTCAAATATACAAATTATGAAGTGCATCGGGTACAGCGTATCTGTTAGTCGAACACTTTCGACTAGATATCTCTTTATTGTTAACACTAGTTTTTATTTAGTTAACATTTTACATTATGAGTGCAAATTTTCGAGTGTTTCGCAATAAAAAATTGTAACCAAAAAAATCACGTCGTATTTCTTTTAATTTTTTATTTATTTTTTATATTTTTTTTAGAACATAAAGGAAGTGCTGAGTGTTGGCTGTCTATTTATTCATCGTCGTCGGTATCTTCCTCTTCACTTGACTGATTTAACCAGGCAACCAGTTTGTCAAGACTTTGCCGCAGCGTTGCATGCTCGTTAACATCCAGCTGCTCGTACCAGGCGTGTATGGCATCCTCGGTGACGAAATCCTTGTCGTACAAGAAGTGCACTACCTGAGAGATCTTCTCGCGCACCAGCTCGTTCTCCTCGCATATGTCCTGCAACAAATGGAAAACAAAGAAACGGTTATGTAAAGAATTGATGTGTATAGTATACGGCAATATACCTCCAAAGCTTTCAGGCAATCCAACATGGCATCGTCGCTTTTAATATAGTTGGAGACAACAGGTCCCAGTTGTTTAAATACGGTCTTTATGGCAACCAGAACATTATCATTAGCCGGTTCGATAATGGACTCAATGCCAAAGACAGCTTTGACGACATTAAAATTAACTTCCTTCAGAGACATGTTGTACGCATAACGTGAGGAGTTGATTTCGAGTATAAGGAAATCCGGATTTGACTTCTCATGAAAGCCGCGTGTCAACGAATCAATAACCTCCGACAAAAAGACTGCAAGTGCAAACAAATAATAGTAAGTAAATAACAAATAGAATTGTAGTTAGCTTTGCTTTGGATACGTGCTGTTTGTGTCATCCGGCATCGGCGTTGCGACGCGCGATTCGTCGTCATCATCGTCGTCGCTGGAGTAGCTGCAGTCACTTTCATCGTTAGCCAGCGGTTGTATTTCACACATTTTTGGTATGCAGAGCGTAACTGAGTCTGGCATCAAATTGTCATCGCCATCTGAGTCGTCGGGATCGCCAGTGGTCAGATCGCAAATAATGTAGGCATGCGTGCCCAGAGCCTCCAGCTCAACTGAGAATTGAAATTGATATTTGAACACATTGCGAATGTTGACAATGGTCAAAAGTCAACACTACTTACCCACTTCATTCTCCTCAGTGCGCTGTGTGTTGGGTGAACTGGTGACCAGTGTGTTGGCCAGCTTTGTGTTGGCTGGCAGAATGCACTTGGCGCCCAGAACACAACCATCTGTTATGGAGCAATTCGTGCTGATGACGGTATCGGAGCCAATGACGCAGTGCCGCAGCCAACAATTGTCGTGTACGGTCACATTGGCCATGAGGAAGACATTGTTGAGCTGACAGTTCTTGCCGATGCGACAATTGGCGCCAATGACACTGGAGCTAATGGTGGTGCCTGCATCCACATGACTGCCAGCATGAACTACGACATTCTCCTGGAGTGCAACTTTAGAAACGTTCGCATCCTGACTCTTGTATATGTTATCCTTGTGGAATACGTATTGCTGCTGCAGCTTATAAACGCCCATGTCGGGCACCAGTGGATACGCCCAGCGGCTAATTATGTCTCGGCTAACCAGCTGATACGAAAGCCAATTGTTCACCTTGTGTGCATACTGTGCCGCCGGCAACAGTGACACATAAATGCGGCTGTCCAGCAGCTCCTCGTTGATCAACAGACCGCGCACGAAATCATCGCGCGTCTGAAAGTCAAAGTTATCGCTGAACAGCGAGAGCATTGATGGCGAACCAATCGCTATCTGCGGATCCAACAGATTGTAGTGCATCGTAACACACGAATTGTTGAGGAACACATCGAGCGGGATCTGATAACGCGACTCCTTGTGGTTCATGCGCAGCCGCTGATGGTAGTGCAGCCGTCCGTTTTGCTGGTCGACGGCAACAAGGAGCTCGTTGCCAGTGCGTTCGGTCCCACTGGCACACTCCTTGAACACCAGTGTGGCAGCCGTGCCTTTGTCAAACTTTGCCGTGCGCTTGTGTTGCTCCAGCACTGGCCGCAGATCTGCATTTGTCACCGTGCCCGCTCCCAGCAGTATAAAATTGCCGCGTATCAGCGCTTTGGCATCCAGATCACGCATTGCATCGCCAAAGCAACGACAACCTTCGCCGCCAATTACATGAACAGTCATCTGGAATGACCAGGACGCATATGTGGCTATGCCTTGTCTGCAAAACATTCAAATATACAAATAAATCCGCTAATAAGCTTGCATGTCGCAATATTTATGTATACTCACTTGATGTGCTCTCGAATTTCCGGCAAATAAAGGCTGGCGTAGACGAATACCTCTTCAACGCCACTGCGATTTAGCGCAATTAAAGCATAGTCGAGCATGCTTACATTAACCAGCGGTAGCAGCGCCTGTAAATGCATTTGTATGAATTGTATTATAGAATATTCAAGCAACGTGCGTGGCCAAGCACAACAATATATTAGTTGTTATACCAATACCTACCGTAGAGCCTTCATCGGACAGCGGTTTGAAGTTCCATGGATTATTGTCGGCTATGAGAACCGCTTGGACGATTTCCTTTTGGAATTGCAACATATTATTTCGAAAAAAAGCCGCAAACCAAATCACTTGCGAATGTAACGAAATTAAAGCTGCTTGCTGCTATAAGTGACGTTTACAGCACTATCAGCTGACAGTGTTGGCAAGCAAGTTGCAGTTGTTAGCGTTGCAGCCCTGTTTTGGGTTACGTTCAATTTCAGCTGTTGACGTTGGTTTTATTGCTGCTCGGGTGGAATGCTTGTGCATGCAGTAAATTTTAATTGTTATTGTTGGTGTTTTTTTTTTGTTGTTGTTATGATACAATAACTTAACGCATTTACGCAAAGTGAGTAACGTGCAGCGGTACCAAACAAAGCGCAACTTTTGATAAAATGCAATCGAAAAGGGCATTAAACTTATCGTCATCGTCAATAGCCGTTTGTGCTATGAATAAGTGACTGCGGTTATGTTTGTGTGTGTGCCTGTAAAACATTATACCCGCCCACACCCACTGTCCCTAAAAACAGTTAAAGCAATCACAAGATATAATAAAAATTAATCAAAAGCAAGATAAGCTTAAAATATATATAATAACTATCCATGAAAGCTTCCCTGGCCTTGGTCTCGGTATTTGTCTGCAAAAAGAAAAGAAAACCAACAAACACCAAAAACGCTGTGGCATGCGAGCGCTTGCGTTAACTAAAAATAGCTGAAGAAGAAAAATACAACAACAACAAAAAATTGCGAGCCAAATCCATAACAGCGTAGCTACGTAGCCCATCCAGTATTATTCAACATTCCATCCGCCTAGCCCATAATAACAATAACAAACAATAAAACCAGCTAAACCGCAAATTGAAAGAGAAAAGCCGCTAAATCATGGAACGCGGGAACGCTGATGCGAGCGCCGCAGCCGCAGCTGTAGCTGTAGCTGTAGCTGCAGCTGCAGCTCCAGCTCCAGATAGATCGACAATGGGAATCGTACAGCAACGCTTCAAGGCGGACGAGACAGTTCATCTGGTAAGTTAACCCGATGCATGTCCATGCTTAATGGATGATTAATCGATTTATGCCATATCACATTTCCATGTGTGTGTCCAAGTTCCCGCTAAATGTGATACGTCTTCTTGTGTGTTGTAAATTGACCTTAAGGTCACCAGATAACATTCCACGGAAATGTTGCTGCTAATGTTATGTTATTGATAATGTTAACATTCGCTTTTTGTTGTCTTGCAGATATTTGAGGCATATCAGATTAGGGGACAGGAACATGTTGAGGGTCTGCTGACACTGGTGTCCTCGGCCTCCGGCGGCACATATGCCATCGTTTCGTTCTCTCTCCTCCTACCCCATCGACCGCAAGCAATGAGTTGAAAATAAATAAAGTGTTTGCGCTTAACAAAAGTTTCCAACTGACGACGGGTATGTTTAAACATTAAACATTCTGTGTGTGTGTGTGTGTGTGTGTGGCGAGTAACTGTGCAAATGTTGCATGTTTACACATCCGAAGGCATCCATAACGGAGCAACAGTTTGATTTGTCAACGGACGATGACAGGCCAAGCAAATATTACTATCATCCAATCAGAACGGAATTGGGAGCAGTCGATTTTAATGAATTCTGTGCGAAAATAAATTCGTGCAAGAAAACAATGTGGGAGGCCGAAATGCCAACGGAAATGACTCTCAACTTTCGCTGGCTGGACGATTATCGTGAGATTGGCGAGGTCAAGCAGGAAATGAAGAACCGTGAGAGCCAATACATTGTCTACAAGGACATTACGTAAGTGAGCTGTGACCTGCTATACTATATATATACATCTGACACCTGATTGTCCCTTATTTTGTGCAGGGTTTATTGCGCCACATGGAATGTTAATAATAAGCCCTGCTGGGATAATAACAATTCGCTGCGGCCTTGGCTGGCACGCAGCGAGAAGGCGCCCGACATCTATGCCATTGGACTCCAGGAGCTGGAAACAACGGCCAAGGCAGTGCTCAATTTCAATCAGATGCAAATGTATGCCGCCCAGTGGAAGTAAGTGAAAGCCATAACTTTGCTCTCAATCGCATTGCTTATTAAACAGTTCATATCGGATTTATGCACAGACGCAAAATGCTGGAGAGCGTACACGACGGTGTGGAGTATGTGGAACTGGAAACGGAGCGCTTATATGGCATTATGTTGACGGTGTTGGTGCGCAAGCAGTTGCGACAACATATACTGCGCTGCCGCATGAAGTCGGTGGCACGCGGCGTGTTCAAGGCGCTGGGAAATAAGGGGGGCGTGGCAGTCAGCCTGCAGCTGCACGAGGCGAACATATGCTTTATCAATTCACATTTGGCTGCACACATGACCTATGTGGCGGAGCGCAATGATGACTACAGAGCCATTGAGGATGGCATGCGGTTTGAGGATAATGGCCTGCAGCTACGCACCATCTACGATCATGAGTAAGTGCTGATTATTCATATACCAGCATATAGCATATATATATATATATATATTGTTAATCTTAACTATTGCATTGCAGTCACATTTTTTGGCTGGGAGATCTTAACTATCGCATCCAGGAGCCAAATGGACACCAGCGGCCAGGGCCGATATTCGATTTTGAGCAGCTGATGCAATATGATCAATTGCGCACGGAGATGGCACACGACAGGTGCTTCAAGGGCTATACGGAGGGTGAGATTAAGTTTGCGCCCACCTACAAGTACGATGTGGGCACCGATACCTATGACACGTCCGAGAAGCAACGTATGCCTGCCTATTGTGATCGCGTGCTGTGGAAGGGCAAGCGTATCGAACAGTTGGCCTACAATAGCGTTATGGAGATACGACAGAGCGATCACAAGCCCGTCTATGCCATATTTCGGGTGAAGATCAAGACGCGCGACGAGGCCAAGTATAAGCGTGTACAGGAGGAGGTTCTCAAGGCGGTCGATAAGCGCGAGAATGATAATCAGCCACAGATAACTGCTGAGCGAACGGTCATTGAATTTGGTCTGGTGCGCTTTAACGAGCCATCGATACGGGACTTTAATGTTTACAACAACTGTCCGCAGCAGGTGGACTTTAAGTTTAAGGTCAAGGATTCGCCATTGAACGATATTTGCGAGCAGTGGCTGCATGTGGATCCGCGTTCGGATAGCCTAATGATTGATTCGGCGCGCAGCATACGCTTACGGCTAATGATTGATCCCAATTCGATAACGGGCTTACTCGAGAAGATTGCCAATACGTCGGGTCGCTGCGATTTTGATATACTCATACTGCATGTGGAATCTGGCAGGGATATATTTATAACTGTTACCGGTGAATATCAGCCAAGCTGCTTTGGCCTCTCCATGGAGACAATGTGCCGCACCGATCGACCCATCAGCGAGTACACGCAGGATCAAGTGAAGCAAATGGTAATCCATTCATTTCTAAGATTTATCAAAGACTTATCTTTTACTTTTACTTTTAATATATATATGTAGATGCTTGACGTGTCGCCCGAGCACCGCGTGACAATGCCACGTGAATTTTTCCTACTTATCGACTATCTGCACAAGCATGGCGACCAGTTGAAGGGCATTTTCCAGAGCTACGATCGCCGACAGCCGCTGAGCAGGGAATTCAATGCTGTACGTGACTGGCTGGACACATGGTCGGAGGAGGAGTTTCGTACGTTTTGTCATTTCGTTGTAACTGTAGACTGAATCACTATTGTCATATGTGTCATATTTGATTACAGCGGGCACACCACAAACTGCTGCCGAGGCGCTGTTGCTGTTGCTCGATCTGCCGGCACAGGCGCTGCTGGAGCCATTTGTCGATGATCTGTTGGTTAGCCGGACCAAATCAGAGGCCATGTCGCTAATTGATCTGCTAAGCGCACCAAAACGTAATGTCTTCATGCATCTGTGCATGTTTCTGCGCGAGGGTGTTGAACGCCATGACTATGATATAACCAGCGTCGGTATGTCAAATTATATAGATTATGTTGTGTAATTATCCAAAACTAACACATTTCACATCTCATTTTCAATAGCTGCTGTCTTTGGGCGCATTCTGTTGCGCAGCAGCAAGTACAACGCAAATATAGAATATAATTGTCGTTGCAATGAGATCAATGCGGCGCTTTATACACATCGAGAGTGCGGACACAGCTGCTGGCGGCAATGGACAGGGCGGAGCGAGTGGTGCCAGTTTGCAGACATAATTGTAAATGTAACTGCACTTAGTACTTGTGCTGCACATATATACATACATATGTATAATTGTATAATCAGATATGGATGTAAATTAGTTAATTATTTATTTTAACTGTAATTTGAAATGAATTTTGCCTAGTTTGTTTGTTGATGGTGCGCGCTTACGAGTAGTTCCTCTATGGCCTAGCATTTACGTACGTACACATACCCTATGTATGAAGTAGATATCTGTTCTTTGTTTTATCTGTTAATTGTTTAACATGCGTATTGCACCGTGTAATCTGTATGAAACTAATCTACATTCAAGCATCCATGCGTATTATTATACATACATATAAATATACATATATAGTGCTTGTAGTCTGTATTGGGCTTAACATAATGGCCGCCTAACGTGTATTAATGGAACGATTCCATTTCAACGACAAAATAACGGACGACACTTGGCTTCAACTTAAGATATTAACATACATACTTATTTACTTACACATATGCATTTTGTTGTTTTTTGCTCCGTTTATTTAGTGCATAAGTTAACATTTAAGAATAAGTAAAGCATTTGTGGCAGTTAAACTACCACAAAACTATCAATGAATTCTTTTTTTTTTGTCGCTCATTTTATTTTTCAGCTTAATTATGCTCAGATAATCAATATATTTATTGAGGTAATTTTAATTGTTTGGGTTTTGTGATAAATATGTAAACATAAAGTTTCAAGAACATCAAAGTTAGCTAAAAGAAAATAACAATTTTTATTGATTCAGTTACAATTGAATGCAGACTCATTAAATAATAGATACAGCAATAAATAATCAACGTTTTCATTTATTTATGCCAGTGTATATGTACAAGCTTTCATGTTTGGGCAGCTGTACTTTTGTATGTACATGTATTTGTGCATGCGCTTGCGCCAAATAAGGGTTGACTATTATGTACACTGTTAACGTTACTACGTAACGTTCTACGTAATGTTTAAAGTTTACATACTGTTTTGAATAGAATAGTAATAAAAATAAAACTTTGAATAAAAATTGAACTCAAGAGCATGAATGACTTTTAACTTTTAGCACAACCTAAAGTTTATTAGGCACATTTTAAAAGTCTCTTACAATATTTGCTTACGATACTACGTTATCGATACTTTTGCAACTAATCGATGTGTGGCGCAGTACCATCGCTATGCTTTAAAGAGAGAAAGGTATATTTGCGCAGCAAAACATTTTTTTAAAGTCTAGAATATGCAGTGATCAATTCAAGTTAAAAAATCCACTTTGCTGAGTTCTTTAATGACTTGTGTATGAAATATATTGACCATTGTTGAAGTGGGCTAGAAATTAAAATAGTAATCAACTCCGCTACTTAATTAATTGCAGTGAAAAAGAAAAATACATACACAAAATGTCCGACGGCGACTCGAGACCCATACCCGAAGATGCCGAGACAGTAGACGAAGGCTTTTGCTATGAAATGGGCGGTAAACCACCCCGAACACCAGTAGAAGATGCGGCTGCCGAGCTAAACTCCAGCCTTGACATTAGCGCCTCTACAGAGGGCTCCGATGGCGATGTCGCCGATGGGGAACACTCGCTAGACACAAATAGCACATTGGATCAAAGTGAGCACAATGCCGAACCAGAAGTGCTCCCGCTACCGCATGTAATGGGACAAGGTTACAGTCCAGTGTCGGACGATGAGGAGGAGGCCAGCACCAGCAGCTCAAGCAGTGGCGAGCAAAGCGGATCGAACACATCGCGTTCGAGCGACAGCAATGCTAGCGATCCGGAGCATTCCCCCAACACTGTTGTGGATGTCGGTGACCTTGGCGGCAATGAGAGCTTTGATTACGCTGTGTCTCCAGTGCCTGAGCCCACAGATGACAATGATAAGGAGTCAAGTCAATCGCTGCCAGAAATGATGCTGGCCGCTGGTATAGTACATGTGCATGCGGATACTGATGATGACGTTGGTGAAGATGCCAATAATGACGGGGAAGACGTCACTAATGACGATGAAGACGTCACTAATGACGATGAAGAAACCGCTGAGGATGACACTGAGGACGACACTGAGGATGACGCTGATGAAGACGTCGATGACGATGCTGACGACGCCACTGAAGAAGACGCTGAAGTGGAAGCTGGTCAAGAGTATGTTGCCGAGGGTGACCTAGAATATGGACCAGACGAATTTGAACCAGATGTTGTGGGTTCTCCAGTCGAAGTTCCCGAAACGCCTGAATCACCCACAGGCGATGGCGATGAAATAATTGATGTATTGCAATCCAATAAGGATCGCCGCTACGCCTATGCGCAGCAACAAGATGACGAGTCTCAATCATTGTCGCCACAACCGCCTCGCGATCCACGACAACACTTGAACTATATAGCGATGAGCCAATACGAGAGCATCTCCGGCAGTAGCGCCGATGAAAGCAACAGTGACAACGGTGACGGCACCACCAGCGGCAGCGATCAGGATGAAGATGTTGAGCAAGATGACGAGCCGATTGATGTACGTGCAGATGAACCGTATGATGAGCAGGATGACAATGAGCACGATGACGAGCGTGTCGATAGCGGGCTCCTTGATGATGATCAAGATGACGATGGTGACGAGCATCACGATCATCATCTCGTACATCATGAGGTCGACTCCGATTATATCGAGCACGATGATGATGACCATGACGATGAACATGATGATGATGATGATGATGAGCATGGCGATGAACATGATGATGATGACCATGACGATGATGATGATTATGCTCATGAAGCACTCTCGATGGAGAATGATGCCAGCTCAGTGGAAACTGCAACAGCAACAGAGAAAACCGACTCCGACTACAGTGACATGCCGCTCAGGAAGATCGATATCAGCGAGCATTCGGATAAACTGTACTATATACGCCGTGCTGACGGCAAAGTTCACCCTGGCCAAGTGCTCCAGTCTCGCACCACCGACAACGGGAGCACACCCAACGAGTATTATGTGCACTATATTGGGCTCAATCGACGCCTCGATGGCTGGGTAGCCAGAGATTGCATCTCCGATAAGGCAGAAGATTTGGGTGGCATATTGGTCACACCAAAACGGGCGGCATCCACACCGCCCAGAGATCAGCCAAGCACCAGCAGCCGCAGCGGCGCCAAGTCTGTCATACCATTGCAGAAGCCGCCACCCAAGAAACCACGTTCCCGGCGACAGAACCACAAGGATTACTATTTGTCGAAAAACGAGAACAATCGCTACGATTACAGCGATAGGAAGATGACACGTTACCAGAAGCGACGCTACGATGAGATCAATCACGTGCAGAGGAGCCATACCGAGCTGAACGCCTCACAGGTGCAGCTGGAGAAGGAGCACGAGCAGATAACCAAAATCAAATTCATTGACAAGGTTATATTTGGTTTCTACGAGATAGACACCTGGTACTTCAGTCCCTTTCCGGAGGAGTACGGCAGGGCGCGTGTCCTATATGTGTGCCAGTATTGCTTGAAATATATGCAATATGAGAATTCATATAGATTCCATTTGTATGATTGTAAGAAACGCAAGCCACCAGGACGAGAGATCTATCGCCATGGCACCATTGCCATTTTTGAGATTATTGGCTCCGAGGAGGTGCTCTATTGCCAGCTGCTCTGCTTAACGGCAAAGCTATTTCTTGACCATAAGGTACTTTTCTTTGACATGGAACCATTCTATTTTTATGTACTGTGCGAGATCGACAAGGAGGGCTATCATCTTGTTGGCTACTTTTCCAAGGAGAAAGTCTCGCATGACAACAACAATGTCGCTTGCATTCTGGTCATGCCGCCGCATCAGCGCAAGGGTTATGGCAAACTGTTGATTGCCTTCAGCTATGTACTGTCGCGTATGGAGGGCGTCATTGGTAGTCCCGAGAAGCCATTGTCGGATTTGGGACGCCTCAGCTATCGCAGCTATTGGGCACACACTCTGCTCGAACTGATGAAGGAACGCTGCCAGACGGAGACGGTCACCATTAAGGAGCTGAGCGACGTCAGCGGCATTAGCCATGATGACATCATTTACACACTGCAGTCGATGAAGATGATTAAGTACTGGAAGGGACAGAATGTCATCTGCGTGACGCCCAAAATGATCTATGATCATCTGAAGTTGCCGCAGTTCAAGCGTCCCAAATTAACCATTAACATGAAATATCTTCACTGGAAGCCACATCCGAAGCCGGTGCTAAGCGTTCCACAACCGTAAGGAAATGGATTTATATTAAATTCATCATTTATATAATTTACAATATACATATACCTATATACATACACATACCTATATACATATATTTATATACATATAAATATATATATATATATTACATTCTCTAAATATGAACTTTAAAAGAAATAATAATAATTAAACTTTTTACACTACACATACATCATATAATACATTTAATCCATTTTAAATTTTAGAAATTCGGAGGAGACAATTATCGAATTAGTTGAAAGTGATTAAACTTCAACGAACGCCAACATTTAATTGGAAGCGCACTCAAATTAATCAATTCAAATTATTTAATCAGCAACGTTCCAATTGGAAAGACAACTGTATGGACTGGAATTCAACGGCACCAGAAATAACAAAAAAAAGGCGTTATTTCCATGGAACATCGATACATACATAACCATATATATATAAATATCGATATAAAACTTTTCTTAAATATCTTGATGTTTTTTGTCTATATATAAAATATATGTGCATTAAAAGTCAATAAAAATACAAAAAAAAAACGTAAACATTAAAAATGGCTTCCAATTAGCTGTTAGAGGGACTGATTAGACATAGCAAGCGTTTCAATCGATAGTTATTTCAAATGATGCATCCCTGGTTTCAGATAAATTCCAGCTATCAATAGTATTTGTTAAAGTTTTGCAGCCCTAGCTGTGCCGGCTAAATTTTGTTTCTGTTGTATAGACACAAGTACCTAGAACAATGGGTCTGCTATCCGATCCATCACTATCAACGCATAACAAGCTCGTCGATAATCTAGCGAAGCATGTGCGCAAGGTCTGCTACGCGTTCTACACAGCGGGCGTTGTCTGGTTTCTGTGCCTAGCCTTGCCCGAATTCAACCACAGCACCTACTTATCAGAGAATGCACTGTCGCCAGGTGAGCTGCAACGATGTACAGTTGCAAAAGTTGCTTGTATTAATGCTTTGGTTCCTTTAGGTCTGGTGTATCCCGAGATACGCATAGATGCCAATCGACTGGCCGTGCAGCTGCTGGAGGAGCTGCAGCGCGAGCGCAAGGATCATCAATCCACGACGCCACATGCCTGGATATTGGCAAAGTTGAATGAGTTTGGGCTGGAAACACACACACATAACTATACACTGCGCTATCCATTTGGAGGCGCCAAGGAGTTTCATGGCAAAAACATCTATGGCATATTGCGTGCGCCGCGAATTGGATCCACGGAAGGGATTGTCTTTTCGGCACCCTATCGTGCGCCCAGTTCGGTGCATGTGGATATAACGTCCAGTGTGCCCGTGCTGTTGGCATTTGCCGATTTTGCCAGGCGTAAGTAGCAAGAGATATTCGTTGTATATAATGAGTCGCTTCAAAGTGTTGCTCATGTTGCAGGAAAAAACTATTGGGCAAAGGATTTGATATTTCTGGTCACCGAACAGGAGCAGCTGGGCATGCAGGCTTGGCTTGAGGCCTATCATGATGGCGACACAACATTGGATAACCCCGATTCATATCTGCTGGCTGGAAACTTGCCTGCACGCGCCGGCTCTCTTCAAGCCGCTCTCAATATTGAAGTGCAGGATCTAGATATTGGTATGAAATAACTGGGAAGTTTCGTTAAGCAATTCAAATTCACAACGTTAAGCTTTTATGCAGATTACATTGATGTCAAGATTGAGGGCCTCAATGGCAAGCTGCCCAATCTGGATATGTTCAATCTGGTGCAGCGCATAATGGCCCGAGAAGGCGTTGCCTCCGGTTATAAACAGACGCCGCGCAAGAAACGACGCTCGAGCCTGTCCAACTATGAGCAGAATCTGCGCCAAATGCTGGCCATGCTGGCGACACAATCATCGGGCGTGCCCAATGGTAATCACGGCCTATTTCATCGCTATCGCATTGATGCTTTGACCATATCCGCTGCCAAACGTGTCACCAACTCCAATGTCAAGAGCAATCCCAGCTCATCGGCAGTGCCACTTCTGAAGGCCATCGAGGGCATTGCACGCAGTCTGAACAATTTGCTGGAGCGCTTCCATCAGAGTTTCTTCTTCTACGTTATTGTGCATAATGATCGCTATATATCAATTGGCGATTATATGCCAGCTCTCGTGGCGCTTCTTGCCTGCAGCTTCATCAAGGCCTATCTCAGTTGGTCCACACTGAACGCAGCGCCGTCGCCATCGTCATCGTCATCGTCGAACCCACTTGCCGCCGAGGCCGAGCCCGAGGCCAAGCCATTGAAACTGTCCTTGCCTTATGGCTCAGTACTGATTTACTTGGCTGCGGTCTGGTTCATTGGATATTTGGGCAATGTGCTGCCGCTGCAGCAATATATGTTGGAACTGCCATTAAGCGCCGCACCACTCACGGCTTCCATACTTGGAACGGTGACTCTGATTGGGTTCTTGTTGCCTTTTGTTGCGGTGCTGCCGCCCGGTGGCCTGGAACTCCTGCACATTAGCTTCCTTCTCGTCTATGGTTGTACTCTGATTGTTATTGGCCTGCTCAACTTCTCGCTGGGCTTCTTTGTGGGCGTTCTAACGGTGCCCATGGTTATTGCCTTGAACACAAGCACTACCAATGGAACATGGCGCAGCCTGGCGCGTCTTTGGACATTACTGCTGAATCCCCTGGTAGTCATCTATATTATTGTGCTGATCCTGAGTTTCTATCAGTTTCCCGAGCTGACACTGCCACAGCTGCTCGTACGTGCCGGCACAGCTGCCATGGATGCGGCAACATTTGCGCTCATCGACTCTGTGGTAAGTTTTCAATCCAATCCAATCATCATTTGTTTCCGTTTCTCTAACTTCTCTAGCTATTTCAGATCTATGGCAATTGGCTTTATTTTGCCATCTGCACCATATTCCTTCCGCTGTGGATCCTCTGCTGGACACTGGCGCTGGCAAGGCGACAGGACAATGATATGCCAGCGGCAAAGCTGAAAACAAATTGATCTGTAGTATATATATCATTTCAATTCCATTAATGTATTATGATAATAAACAAAATGCGTATGTTTGTCTACATATAGTTTATGTACTGAGATTAATTAGATTAGTTAATACCTTAAAATTAGATAGTTTGGTTTATATCGAACATGTTTTCACACATACATCCTCATAGTCACATGGCATGGCATGGTTCTAGGGTATTAAAAGTGGAAAGTCATTAGTGTCTACTTTGAGTGCATTTACGCCTAGGCACACACACACACACACACACACACACCTTAATGTATGTGTGTGTATAATTTGACAAAGTTGATCTATTGTCGCATCTAGCGATAGCACGTATCCAGTCCAGGACCAAGTGTGTGGTCGGGCTGGATGCTGGGCAAACTTTTCGACTATGACACTCAACTCAATTTAAAAGTTTCGAGATTGTCTGCTCTGCTGTGCTGTGATGGAGGCGGTAATTAGTTATGAACCGAACACAAAGTATGTGCCAAAAGGTTAAAGCAAAGACAGCGACAGAGTGTGCGAGTGTGGGAGTGTGGGAGGGCGGGTGTTTTGGGTGGTGCAATGCTGCATTCAGTCAACGAGCTTAACAAGAAAACTTTTTGTTGTGGCTAGATTTTAAAGGATTAAATCCTTGGCTCAACAGGCAACAACTTGAGACTGAAATACATTAAATACTGAACGAACAGCTTGTACTCTTTTTGACTTGCATCAAGCTAGCCTTGCTTTAGTTTCGACTTCATCATCTGTCACAAGTTGTTAAAGCAAAATCAAAAATCATTTCAGTTTCATTCGCATCGAAGCTAAAGACTGAAAACTTCTTGCCGTTTCTTTTCTGAAATATCGTTGTCGCAAAATGTCTGACTCGCCGTCGAAGCCCAATGAAGCCGCCAAGGTGGACGAGCCGCAGAAGCCGCACGAAGTCGAAGAGGACGATGCGTTTGATGCTGAATACGCATCGGATGAGTCCATTGAGGATGAAAGTGATGACAACTTTGGCGACGATGAAGATGAAGAGGACGATGACGACGAGGATGACGAAACGCTTTATGATATATACTCGGAGTCCGACGAAAACTAAATGGTAAGAAGATTTCCTTTCAAATACCAGCTCCAGCTGAATGTAATTCTACGTTTTTCAGATTATTTTAAGCAGCTATGGTTTTGAGGACGTATTTTTGAATCGAATTGCTTTTGAACCGGCCTTGCTTGGAGCACAATAACAAACAATAAAATGTTTTAAGCCAATCCAGAGAAAATGTATATATTTTTTTTTTCTTTACATTTATGTGGTTTTTGGGATTCTGGGAACCTAGTCCTAGAGTCTAGTCTGCAACAATACTTTTAATTTAATTTCAATTCAATTTGTCTTGCTCTGGTGCCTTCAAGGAACACTTGGACGTGACTCCAGTGGACGCGAGCAGCTCGTTGGTAGCACGCTGCTCGAACCGTTCCAGTGTGCTGCGGCAGCGCTCCATGGTATCGTCGAATTGGCTGGACGTTAGCTCGATGTTCAGGCCACCGACGAGCGATTCCATTGAGTCGAGCGAACGCTGGATTACCTCCAGCTCGATCTCCTGCACCACTGTTATGTCGCGCTGATGCTGTGCATAGTACAGCATGTCCGCCTTGTGGATCTTTGCCTCCAGGCAAATGTTGTCCACCAGATGACCCGTTTCCATGTAATCCTCCCACAGTTCGCCAAGCAGATCGCTGCCACGCGGCGATGGCGGCGGCGGCTGCGATCCGTCGCCGTCGGCGCGACGCACCTTTCGATTGCCGCCGGACTGGACACGACGTGTATCTTCCGAGCCGCTCTTCGGCTCGACCATGTCCGGCACAATGCACTGACCGGATTCGGGATTCTGTGTCAGACGCTCCGCCGTCGCCCCTTTGCTGAGCACGCTGGACATCTGCATGCGCTTGGCCCGACTGAGCAGGCCAACGAGCGCCTCCTCAGTAGCCATCTTGACCTGTTCGTGGCTATCACTCATGGTTCGGTTTATTTGCTTTTAATTTCGAAATTTAGTTTAGCTTGCAATGGATTCGGAATTTTGACGAAAACGCGCACTATTTTATGGGCTATAACTATATATATATATATTTTCGTATATAGTTTTTTATATATATATATATAAATATGTGTGTGTATTCAGATTTTAGAAACACTGTTGAACAAACTATCGAGGAATAAAATATTTCCCGAAAACCCTAAACTTCCATATGACAAATAACTCAATGCATACGAACTCGGGCGAGAAAATCGTTTTTGAAAACTCGAAAACCAACTAAACTGTTTTCCAGAGTTCTTACTTCTGGTTGAAAACTTTTTAAACCAGAATTCCCATATTTATTGTTCCAGGAAACCGCTCCATTGCAGTTTAAGCTGGAACATAATTCGATTTATGTGCGACTCATCTTGAATATTCTAATGCTGGCTTCCTGTTACACTTAACTTGAATCCCCTGTCTGCATACAAATACATGCATAAACCAAATTGAACGTGCGTGTGTGTGTGTGCGTGTGTGTGTGCTTGGAGGTTGGAGCTAAATTAATGATTGTATATTGCATGTTTAACTAGTTCTTATCGTTGTCGTGTGGCTCTAACACAAATTTGAATGCATGGCTCAATGAAGTAGTTGCAACAACAGTTAGTATACCCTGTGTTTTACCGGTTTGTAACGGTTCTACAGCAGCTTAACGAACTGGTTCAAAATTGTTGTTCTTTTCAACTACATTGAATCATAAATTCAATCAAAGCAAACTTTAATCGCATAAAATTCATTTTTGTTCCACAATCTTAGAGCTAAAACAAGTAAGAAGGCTCTAGTCGGGAAATTGCGACTAGACGACACCCTGAACCCGATACTTGTACTTGTATTTGTGTACTGCATACTTGACTTAACTTCAATGTTCCATATCTCCGGTGTTTTTCAGCCGATTTCAATAAAAATTTCACAGATTGTCATTATTTCGTCTAATGTTACAAACATAATCTGAAAGTTTTCCAAATTCAAGATTTTGTTGGTATCGATAACATGTGTATATCGGAAACGGGAAGAGTTATCGAAAATTTGAAACAAACTTGTACTGCGTAGCGATTAGGCGAGCTTATGTTCCAAATCTGAAGTCTCTAGCTCTTAAAGTCTCTGAGATCGACGCGATATCGACTCGGCTGATGATGCTGATCGATAATATATATACTTTATGGGGTCGGAGATGCGTTCTTCTGCCTGTTACATACTTTTAACAAAACCATTATACCCTTTTTACCCATATTTAATAAGTTCAGGATATAATTAATAAGTTTTAATGGTAGATTTCTGTGGATCTCCCCTTAAAATCCCTTAAATTTTCAGAATCTTAAAGCTAAAGTTCTTAAGATCATTTTTGCTTAACGTTTCCTTTCGGCTTTATGGGTCAAGCCAACCCTCAGACACTCGTGGACAGCTAAAGGGTATATAAAAAAGTTGTCGTTGTCGGTTAAATGAAAAAAAAAAGAAAAAACAAAACGAAAAGATAAACTACAAAAGTAATTTCTTTGGCAAAGGCATTAAGGGATAGAGTCGGGCGAAGGAGCGAAGGAAACTATTTATGTACCCGGCAGCCGTTTGATTCCTTCACTTGGAGTCGAGTGCTTACAATTTTATTTTCTTTGTGGGCTCATCCTCGAAATTCCGTTGTCCCTTTTGCTCCGCCTTTTGTGTTTTATTTTTGCAAACGCAGTTGTTTAGCACATTAAGCCACTGAAACAACTACAACAAATAGTATGTACGCATACATAAAAGAGATGTAAGAGTGTGTGCGCGTGTGTGTGCGCGTGTGTGTGTGTGCGGAATGATGGCATCTTTATATCCTTGCCTTGGAGTTGTCAGCTGTTTTATGGCAAAGTTATGACGTGCCTCATTCCGTAGGATTACAGCAGCATGCCCCAACCTTCAAGTTGCCAAAAAGAAAGACAACGTTGCCAAGGTGAGGCTGCCAAAAAGAAGCAGACAGACAGGCGGGCAGACAGGCGGGCGGACAGGCGGGCGGACAGCGAGCCCATCGACAGGCAGGTAGCAAGAAGCAAGCAAACGCCGAGAGAATAAAGAAGAGAAAACTTTTATGCGACTTTCTGTATGGTGTGTGTACTATACACACATACACACATACAACTAAAAAGCAAGGCAACTTTTGCCTTTTATGTCCTTGTCGTTGTCGCCAGCTATCAGTTAGTGTGCGTGCGTGTGCGTGTGTGCGTGTGTGTGTGTGTGTGTGCGGGCGCGCTTATGGCGTTTTGTGTGACATTTATTGTTATTTAACTGTGACAAACTTTAAGGATAAGAAGCATGCATAGACTCGTGTCGTCCTGTCTCTGACTCGACAGCCCAAATCCCTCCCCACCCCAAACCCTCGCCCATCCATCCATCTGGTGCACCACCTGACAGCTACATTTTGAGACTCAACATAAAAATACATACGTATGTATTTGTGCTGCGAAATTGAAATCAAAACTGAATATTAACCGTTGTAATGCTCGGCAATGAAATATTTATGGCCATCTACTTTCTGTTGTTCTGCTCGATTCCTGCCCAAAAATAAAACGAAACTTGCTTTCAAATATGAAATTTATTACCTGAGCCAGACAACTTATACTTAAACGAACATTTATTATGTCCTTTAGCTCTTAAAGCTTCATAAAAGTTTGAATTTGAATTAGAGAAGCTAAGTTTTAGTTAAGGGAACTTGCTTAGGTCAGGAGATTGGGTAGAATCAAGACAATGTCTATGTTTTAATGATAATAAACGCATAATACAGTAAACGCCTGATCTTTGTTGATCCCGTTATATAATTAGTTCCGTATGGCTCCAACAAACTATTTGACTTATGGTCTGAATATATAATAAGATTATTTGTATATCATTTCTTACATTTTTCATACTCGGATGCCGAAGGTAAATCCATGTGTTCGTCCCACTGGGAAGCTGTTAAATCGATAACAAGTCGATACACCTCGTTCGATAAAACATACATATTTCCCACATATAAACAGCTAGAGTGACCAAATTTTGGAAAAAAGATAGCTGGTTACTTTGCCGTTTGGATGCCACGCCCATACTATCCGCCTTTTATAATCGGAAATCGCAAGCTGACTTCTCATCATCCGCATTTATACTGGCATCAGAGTATTCGGCAGTCGGATGCACCCGTTTTCACTTGTTCTATTTGTAATGAAGAGTCCAATTCATTTGCATTGTTATTTTCTTTCTTTTTTAATGCCAAATCCATTATAAAATCCATTAATAACTCACAGCATTGATGCATACATACATATGTACATATGTATATGTATATGTAGTACAGTTAACAGTTATTTGTTAACATTCCAGTAGTCTAATAATTTCCGTAATTCACACCTACCTCGGGTCAAATCGGCGGTAAATCAAAGCCTTGACGCCCAACACAAAACACAAATATAAAAATACAGCCATCATAAAAAGCGCCAATGTTGCAAGGATTATGTCAAGGGGGGCGTGTGGCAAGGCAGCGAAGCAGAAAGCTAAAAACTGCTGGCAGCGGATGCGCAGCATTTGCACATTTCCGGCATTGTTCACTCAGCCCATGCATAATCGATTAACTGGTGGTGCCCCATTAACACGACCGTAAAATGTGCAAATGCGCGGTTGCACCACCATCAACATCAACTGACTGACTGGCACAGTGGATAGTTTTTTTTTGGGTGGTTCGGTTCAGAGCTCAGGCGGGCTTACATGCATAAATGCAAATGGTATGGCAATAGCAATACCAATACATATGCAAATTCCATTGCACACTCCAACAAGCAAACGAAAAAAACAACAACAACAAAATATTTACAGAATGTTATTGCAATGAGACAAAGATTAACATAACTCCTCTCTCTCTCTCTCTCTCTGTCTTTATCTTTATGTTTGTGTGTGACTTATGTGTATAAGATGCTTATGCATATGAGACACTCATGCACGCGAATCTGATTTAATTACAAATTAATCCGCATATTTCATTGTTCGCGGTTTGAACACTGAAGCAATGAGAGATTAACAAAATGCACATGATTAGTCAGCAAGCGCAATTTGTGAGAAGGGAGAGTGTGTGTCATGTGCTCCTTACACCGTTATTCATGCACACATAATCATAGTATGCGTGAGCTATGGATTTCAGTAAAAGCGCGACCCTAGGGATTAGAGAAACAGCAGGTCCCAATGAATCAGTACCTTACCTTGTAAATACTTAAAGAAGATACTTAAGTTTTGAAAAATATTTAATGCTGTTTAGGAATTTCATACGAAATTAAAAAAGATTTGAAACAAATTGTTTATTTTTTTATGGTCACAGGATCTATGTCATACAACTGTAAATAAGTACAGTAGTAATCGTTGCGTGTTAAAAAAATATGCATGGCGTTGTAACTATTACATATGCCAACAGATTGTGTTGACAGTGCTCGGACTTATGCACAAATCAGCTTACGGCTTTTTAAACAAAACCGCAAACAGTATGAAGGGCATTATAATGAGCAGCAAGACCACCAGTACAACCGCCAACTACAGCAACAGCAACAGCAACAATAACAACAACAATGACAATGTGGTAAAGTTTGTTTCCAGCATTTAGCTGGCATACGTTTGGCGCCGTTTTGTGTAAGCAAGGATTGGATAGTTCAGAGTGCTTTTACAGTTATGTAGTAAAATGAGTGGATTTTTAGCTGTAACTGTAACTGTTACATACCATGCTCTCCAACTCCTGCCCTCAGCGACCCCTTTATCAGCTCGACTAAAAATGGCACAGTGAGTGAAAGCATCTGGGTTTATCCATTGGGGAAGTGTCTTTCTATCTGCAGCAGGCAGCAAAATGTTTGTCAAAATGCCAAAATGTCTGCCGGCTGACTGACAGCAGGATGGCGTAACAATTTAAACAGCGGGTTGGATGGCTGAATGAGAATCGTACATACATACACACACACACACACACACACACACACACAGTGCCCGACCGTCAAAGGGATTTGCAATTGACGTACATAAACAATGACAACCATACAACAACAACAACAACAAAAACTAACAAGAACAACAATATCAGGCAACAGGCATCATTCAGTGGACGGCAGGCAGTCAGGCATGCAGCATTGCAGATGCCAAAGCCATCGGGCAACTAGCAATGCCAATGGACTTTATTTATGACTATGCGGAATACGTGTGTAAGTGTTTGTGTGCTTGTGCGTTTGTTTGCAAGAGTGTTAGTGTGGGTGCTGGTTGAGAGCTTTAATGGCCACTACACACCCTTTCTGAAAAGAAAACAACACTCAAAAACTAAAAAAATAAAACCGAGTAAGTATGTTTTGAGGCAAAATGATCGACCAAAAGGATACCCATGGGCAAGCACTTGCAAAAAGCATAAATTATATGTATGTATGTATGTATGCTAAATAAATGTCTTATTGCGCGTTCCATTTCATATCAGTGTGACCTCACAAAACAATGTGTGCTGTTAAAATTATGGATTGCATTATCGACATACCACCACATTTATTGGCAATGTTATGATCAGTGTTACCACTGGTGTTGTGATCAACAAACAGCAGTTGTATAAACTTCCAATTGGACTTATAACGTTATAAAAACAAATAAAAATATGACTGCTAAATTTTTTATTTTTTTTTTGCATTTTACGTGCACAGGGTATAACTGCGAAAGTGTGTGTAGAATAAAAACTTCTTCAATAGTCGTGTTATCCATCGCATGATGAAAAGTTTTTTCTATGTACATCGACGAGTTAGTTGTCCAGGAAAGTCGCCTTCAGGCTGTTGAATATCTCCCGTTAATTAGAACTTTTCACAGCTTTATAATACCCTAACTTTCAAGTGTGTTGACAGCAGGGTATATGAAACATATTTTTCTAGACGTACAACATTTCGAAAGAAAAAAAAAAATAATAAATCTGTACTCCAAAACGTTCATGAATGTGAATGCCAAAAATGTAAAACCGCAGGACGAAACTTTCGACAATCCCAAATGAATTGTCGTCACAGATGAATGTATTTACATTTATGAATTCACATTTCTAGTTATCTCGCTTTGACAGTTGCTATTTCCGGTATGCATTTACTCTCAGCTTGGAATTATTTGCAAGTATTTTAGTTGTGAAATTTTCTCGTAATAAGAAATATTTCGTTGAATAGTTTTTGCATGTAAAAATACTCATATCAAATATCAAATATCTGCAGTTTGACTCTTCTGTGAATATTTTATAAATAGTCAAAGGAAATTCCTTAATCAAAAGCTTCAAGTCAAAGCAATAGTTCGTTGATTAGTTTTTGCATGTAAAATTACTCATATCAAATAACTGTAGTTTGTCTCTTCTGTGAATATTTTATAAATAGTCGAAAGAAATTCCTTAAAGTCAAAGCACATTGCCCAACATAATGAAGCAATAATTGAGTGTAATAATCTTTGCAGCTGCCGTTGAGTGAATTATTTTGATTAAGATTTGATTAAATTTCACATGTAAACAGACAAAGATAAGCACGAATCTATTGTGACAAGATAACTTATTTGAATTGAAATGCAACTCGCTTTTATGGTTTATGGCTGGGTTGGGCATGATCCCATTAGTCGCCAGAATACATTCGCGAACGCGAATAACTTGGTCTTGCCGCAAGCACAATCCTGTGGCATCCCCCACATCCCCACCATCAACGTTGGAATTGAAAATGAAACCACGCATTCTGCTCGTACCTCAATCATCTGCCTGATGCAAGTGTCTCTCATTCGAAAGGACGCATGCACGGCCACGTTCACAACCAACAACAAGCAACATGCATGACAGGCGCCATTGTTGCCAGTCCTGCCGGTGCAGAGGAGACCAGACCCAGGACAATGTCCCCATTGTCAATGTGCATGCAAACACGTTTCTGATTAGAAATCAACCAAAATGACAGCACCAAAAGTCAAACTTGCTGATGGAACGTAAGACGACATATAATGGGCATATAGCTAGACATGCACAGATATTTTGTATACCTCTCTACAAAGCAGTTTCTGGGGAATAAGATTGTTCATACGAACTGTATACCAAGTTTCCGGTTAATTAAACACCAGTGTTGAAAAATTGAGGATTATCATGCCCTGAACCCATTGAAAATGGGTAAAAAAGGTATAATGGTTTTATGCAACAGTATGTAACAGGCAGAAGGAAGCATCTCCGACCCCATAAAGTATATATATTCTTGATCAGCATCAATAGCCAAGTCGATATAGCCATGATCTCAGAGACTACATGAGCTAGAGACTCCAGATTTAGAATATAAGCTAGCCTAATACCTAGGTAGTACAAGTTTGCTTCAAATTTTCGATAACTTTTCCCGTTTCCGATATACACATATGATCGATAACAACAAAATCTTGAATTTGGAAACCTTTAAGATGACGTTTGAAACATTAGTTAGTACAAGTTCAAAATTCAAATTTTCGATAACTTTTCCTGTTTTCGATATACATGTATGATCGTTAACAACAAAATCTTGATTTTGGAAACCTTTAAGATGACGTTTGAAACATTAGACGAAATATTGACATTCTGTGAAATTTGTACTGAAATCGGTTGAGAAACACTGGAGATATGGAATATTGAAGTGAAGCCAAGTATGCAGTACACACAAACACACACACACACAACCTGAATGTACGTGTTAAGTATCGGTATTAAGTATTACAGAAATATATTTTAGAAAAAAAATTAGTCTAATAAAAGATAAGCAATTAACTAATAAGGTTTCAGAGCTTTTAGCTCATTATCATTTATCACAAAACACCTTAAATTTTTTTTAAAATCCCAAATTGCTTTTACCTACACACACATATACGTATACGTAACATATACGTATACATATATATATACCTAACCAGCTAGAAAAAAAGGTTCAACATTTTCGTGTCCTGATTGCCCAAAGCTGTTTTCAAGTATTGTATACAAGTATATATGTATATATGAAATATAATCGTTAGCATTTGAGGGCCCACGGACTGTTTAAGGTTTTAATGGTAATCATTTGGCAATATTAAGTGGAAGTGGATTGGGAAATTTATGCAACAGCTTTTGCAGCTGACATCAAAAAGCTTAATCAACTTGTCCTAAATTGTGAAAAAATTAAATTTTTCCCTACCAAATCGCATAATAAATGCGAAAGATAGACAGAGACAGAGAGAGAGAAAGAGAGAGATAGTTAGAGAGAGCGTATGATATAAAAATTTCAATTTTTGAAATGCAAATGGAATACAAATATTTGCATAAACACGAGCACAGCTCACCGAATGAGAATGGAAAGCAGAGACCCACAAACCATCTGCCGGTTTTGGTTGGCTAAGGAATTCACATTTTTTCGCCGCACGAAACAAGTGGAAAATGTGTGGATGCGACTAGCGAATACCCTATGTAACCTCTAATCTAATCGTTTGTATTCAAGTTGTTCGAAGTAAAGAGTCAAAATGTTCTAAAGTAAAACCAATAAATTGAATTTAAACTCTAAATATAATTCTTAACTGAATTGAAGTGCTTTTAATTTTCAAGAGAAAAGTTCGAACTTCAATTTGAAAATGTTTTCGAAAGTGGAATTATCTTTAAGTTAGGATATTTGTGCTTTGCCAAGTGAGTAAAAAGCATTCAATAAATCGGTTCGGTTTTCGATGTGGTTTGGTTGGATGACTGAAGAACCTTTGAATTGTGCATTGGCTTTTAGTCTCACACACACACACACACGCATACACTTGTATATATAGTTGGGTCCTTCAAACGTTTCACATTGTTCCATGTCGATGGATCGCTACAAAATGCCAATTAAATTCGACACCAAAGTGGACGAGGCTTGTAATTTGAAAACGCTCGACTCGACTCTGGATGCGCCACAGTTGCACTACCCCTCACCCCCCCCCCCCCCCCCCCCCCCCCTTGCGAAGCACTAGCGAACCACTTTAGACCACTTCATTGCACCACACCACACCAGAGCACACTTCAGCTCATCATTACCATTCATAGTCGGTTCAAAACGCTGGCAAAGCAGCGCTAATCAATGTTGAAATATGCGGGTCCAGCGGTTGAGTGTTGAAACAGAATGTCTGTGATGACGGGGGCTTGTTGGGGGTAGAGGTGGGGTATTCCTGTTTGCTCGCTCGACTTCAATCAATATGGAAAATAAGAACGTGATTCATATTCAGTACGCGCAGGAGCCCAACTGAAATGAGCTGCGCGGCCGAGGACACTGCAAAAAGGAAATTAAATACACGTGCCCCAACCCCAAGGGGGCGGGATGTCCTGAGGGTGGCAAGTATTTAAAGAACGGAAATTATGGCTAAAACGAAATGGGCAAATCAAATGGGTAGCAATCAGCAACTCACGCATAAAAATATCATTCCGAACTCGAATCTTATAAATAAACAATTTCGAGGACAACAACGAAAAAAGCTGAAGATTATTAATAGATTGGTTGTTGTGCCCATTCATTAAGGGCGCTTTATCCTGGCAACGATAATAAATGTCGCAAGGACGAGTATCAAGTATTTAAGATGTTTGAGTTTAAATACGAATTTACTTTATGCTTTAAAATTTAGTCGTCCTTTGAACTTCAACCGAAACTTTGTCACCAAAAAGGACCTTTTGGTACACGCCTTCTATATAAGTTCATATAGTTAAGGTCCAGGTAGTACAGTGCTGAATTCTATCAATCGAAACAAACCTTCAAAATACTTAAGAGGTTTGCATCCTAAACAGAATATCGTTAAGGTCCTTGTAAAAGTGTATTATCTATTCGGTTTTAAGCAACTATGTCCACTCATGTGTTATTGTCTATATTCTGTGCAGTCTTAGTATCGTATTGATGCGTACAGTCGCATCCGGACACGAAAAACTAATGAAATAATGGATATTTTGCGTCCAGTTAGGATTGTTGTCCTTAGAGCCCCGTTTGTAATTTTTTTTTTTTGGGAATCTAGACTCATGCCTCATGTCAATCTTAATGTTCAACGCCATCTGCATCTTCCATCTTCATCGTTTCAGCACAAACACTGAAGCTCTGATGTTCTGGTATCCATATCATGAGCGAGTATCCTTGGCCGTCTCTAGTAGTAGTGACAGCCGCATCGGGTTTAACATTTTGTATCCTACGCACGTTCCGCTGCCAACAAATCACGCACGTTAACACCTCCAAGGCACAAGGCGAAAATCAGCGACGCACACCCCATCTCTCCCCCCCGACCACAACCCCCAAACATATCCTTATTTTCTCTTTTCAGTTCTTGGGTTTTGTTTTGTTTTTTTCGGCAGTGGCCAGCGGGTGGTGTCTATGTCAGCTATGTCTCCACCTGTGTGTGTGTGTGTGTGTGTGTGTGTGTGTGTGCGTGCGTGTGTCGTCCCTTGACTCTGTTGAAAGTTTTTCGCTGTTCTCTGCTGTTTTTCGTTCAACCGCACGTCGCATGCAACGCTTAATTAAGCCACCATTAAACTCAGTCGCATGCGTCTGGCCAACGCCCCAACAATGCACCGCCATCAGCATTACGTGCGTGTGCAACAACAACAACAACAACAAGAACAATTCGTAATTGCATCGTCAACTGATTGATATTATCGCGTTCGCCGCAAATGTGCATATCTGTGAACAGTTGCGGCTCGTCGACGGCTCCATGTGAGATTTGTGGTCTATTGGAATTTTCCTATATTCCTGCTTCTGACGGGCTGCAAACACAGGACGTATTATCGCAGCAAGGTGTCTAAATACTATTCCATACCTTCATACATCTAACTTGCTGACCACATTATGATGGCTTTGCATTGATTGCTGAGTTGTGTCCTAACCGCACTCTAAGCTCCTTTCGATATGTTCAATCAAAGCCACATTCATTAATATACACGTGCGTACTTATGCGCATTCTCCTACGAACCCTTCAATGGTTCCCTATGAGGACTAAGTTTTCCTAGGCAACCAGTTCAAGATGGGGTCCATCATCAGCATCGTTCCCACTGTCAGTTGAGTCTGAAAGCGTATCGCCTAAGAGCTTGTAAATGCTGAAAAGGAGCATTTGAGTGAGAGCTTACGTTTTGTGTACGGGCATAATGATGGGCGAGTGACGTTGCATATTTTATGAAGCAAGCAAAAGTGGGCGCGAAACGGAACGAAACGGAACGGAACGGATAGGTAATGTGGTGAGGTAAAACTGGTACGAGTGCTTGTAAGGCGAAGCTTGGAAGTAACGGCTATTTGGATACCCTACGATCGAGTACTTATGCATGCGGTATATGGGTATTATAGGGTATCCTTTAAGCTGAGTATTTGCAGGCATTTTCACTTATTTGCCTGAATATACTTACGGTTGTTAGGACTATGTTTATGTTAAAGGATATTTGATAGTTAATAACACTCGGAAATATGACAAGCTTAAGCAAGTTATGCAATTACAGTGCATCTGTTAGTCAGCCAGTGTTGATTATCGGATTCTTCGTCATTGATATGGCGCTGGCTATTTGTAGTCTTAACGGTAACTGGTTTCGCGGCAGAACATATTGTCTGGCAAACTTCAAAAGCAAAGATGAAAACTTTTTTGTTTTCCTATTTTCGCCCGGAATGTTAACGGTTATCGTTAGCGTCTTACTGTTGGTTCTACCCTAGTAACGTTACAGTTACCGTTGCCCGTTACTCGTTACCCTTACCGTTTTTGTAGCCTATTTAAATGGGCAGCATTCGCCGCTGGCTTCTCATAATTTGTGCACTGGGATTTTGTGTGCTT
This sequence comes from Scaptomyza reducta, assembly GCA_035044485.1. Taxonomy (NCBI): domain Eukaryota; kingdom Metazoa; phylum Arthropoda; class Insecta; order Diptera; family Drosophilidae; genus Scaptomyza; species Scaptomyza reducta. The sequence goes on along the minus strand of JAWNNV010001268.1, from coordinate 40,451 downwards.
TGTGCTGCGGTTTTTGTGTTCGTTCAACACTGAGGAAAGATGGCGGCTGGAGCGGGTTCAAGCCAAAACATACTAATAAAATGGCCAATTTAGTCGTTGCAGCTGCGTTGCTCTTTGAGCCAAATTGAAAAGTTGCTAAAAGGGGGGAGAAAAAAAAACTCCCAAAAAAGCTGAGCCATGTGCTTTGGTCTAGTAAAAATAATACCATAACATAACTTATTAATTGCTCTCTATACCCTATAGCTGAATACAACTTAACGTTAAAAGCTTATTAAACTTGCATTAAAAAAGTTGAAAAGAACATTTTTATGTGTTTTCTCTTTTCATTTCTTAATTTCCGAGAAACACCAAAAAACTCCATTAACATTAATAGCTTATCATTACTCGAACTGTTAGCCAACTTATATATTACTTATAATCATAGTGTATTAAAATGCGGTTTCCTTTATTACACTCAAATATGGCTACGGAAAGGGTGTCGCTTAAACTCACATAACCATAACTTGAATTTATTTTTGTTTTTCTCTCTTTTTCTGTTTCAATTCTCAACATTTATTTTTTTTTGGTTTTTTTGTTTTGTTTTGATAAGCCGCCGGCATTCAATTAAATGGCGCACTTCGCCAGCTATTAGTACGTAAATACTCGTGCATAACGGAATGCTGGCAGCCATTTTGAGGACCCAGCAGCCGGCTGTACCTAATTAAATGCCGCGCCTCAAGTGTAGCGCACAAACTTTTTAATTGTTTTGCACGCAAGATGGCGCCACAAGTGCGCGCCAGCTCTTCAAGTACTGGACAACAATGGACTCGCTACTCGTACCAGTACTAAGCACAAATGTCCGCTATACGTTACAGTATGCAAGGCAACAGCATGCGGATTATGCGAGTATCGCACTAAATCCAGTGCTGCGTTTATTGTTATTGCTTCTCTCGACTCTGCTAAACGTGTGTCTGTATATTAGAGAGAATACATTTAATGCTCCCCCTAAAAGTGGGCAACGATATTTCTTTTAAGCAATGTTCAGCCACAAATGGTATACTCAGAGTACGCTTGCAAAGGAATGGAGTGTTTCTTTAATCGGTTTTAACAATCGAATGTGTGATTCTTATACGTTTAAAGCTAGTTGAACGATGAAGCGAAAGAAGAGTATAGATTAGCTGTTGTTACCATATATATATATTATATATTGCACTTAGAGGTAGAGTATAGCTCTAACGTTTCCAATCGATTATCGATAACAATCAAAGTCAATGTCTTAAACACTATATTTACTTTCCGAAATCCTTTCCAAACTATTGATTAGTAGAGTATAGCTTTAACATTTCCAATTAATCGAAACGACAGTTCGATTATCGATAAAACTCAAAGCCAATGTGCAGCTCTAACGTTTCCAGTTAATCGAAGTAACAAATCGATTATCGATAGCAATCAAAGCCAATGTACAGCTCCAACGTTTTTCAATTAATCGAAACAACAAATCGATTATCGATAACAATCAAATGTAAAGCTCTACCGTTTTCCAATTAATCGAAACAACAAATCGATTATCGATAACAATCAAAGCAAATGCACTGCTCTAACGTTTCCATTTAATCGAAACAACAAATCGATTATCGATAACAGTCAAAGCCAATACTTTAAACAGCATATTTGCTTTACGAAAACCTTTCCGAACTGTTTATTGGTAGAGTATAGCTTTAACATTTCCAATTAATCGAAACGACAGATCGATTATCGATAACAATCAAAGCCAATGCACAGCTCCAACGTTTTTCAATTAATCGAAACAACAAATCGATTATCGATAACAATCAAATGTAAAGCTCTACCGTTTTCCAATTAATCGAAACAACAAATCGATTATCGATAACAATCAAAGCCAATGTGCAGCTCTAACGTTTTTCAATTAATCGAAAAGACAGATCGATTATCGATAACAATCAAAGCCAATGCACAGCTCTAACGTTTCCATTTAATCGAAACAACAAATCGATTATCGATAACAGTCAAAGCCAATGTACAGCTCTAACGTTTTCCAATTAATCGAAACGACAGATCGATTATCGATAACAATCAAAGCCAATGCACAGCTCAAACGTTTCCATTTAATCGAAACAACAAATCGATTATCGATAACAGTTAAAGCCAATGCTTTAAACAGCATTTTTACTTTACGAAAACCTTTCCGAACTGCTGCAAATCTATGAAAGTTTTTAAATTGGATAAGAATAGCAGTTTTGTTTGTTTCAAGACAATCTGTTCCGGTTCCTGAATCAACATGACAGCTATCTGTGTCCTTCGTATTCTCCTCTATATAGTTAAGATAATGGAAAGTCAAACTTAATCTTGTGGCGAATAAACCTTATTGCCAGACATAACATAAAAGTTCGAATATGTTTGCCGAATTCACTTTCAGAAGAAACTCAAAGCCATAAATGTGCATTCATTATTATTTTCTGCCTCTTTGCTTGCCGTTGAGCGTTTCTAGTTACTGGAAACAGTTGGTAAATTGCATGACTTAAACGGTTTTTTGTTCCACTCTCTCTGTGTGTATGTGTGTGTGTGTGTGTGTTTGTGTGTGAATGCATGAAATTTAAAGTTTGGCCATAAAAACCCAAGAACGATTTTGGGCCAAGTTTATTGCAACTATAAATATAGTGGGCTGCTACCACATTAATTTGAGTTGAGTAGAAGACAAACCAAAAGACACACAAACACACAAACACACACACACACAGAGAAACACACACATACTAACACTACTTAGCAATACGAGTGGATACATGTGTAGAAGGGAGCTTTGGGGATTCGGATTGGAATAAAGATAGGAAAATCGTTGCGACTCTTGTTGTTCTCAAGCTGGCCACAATGGGCATTCAGGACGAGTGTTGCTGACTTTCTGTGTGTGTGTGTGTGTGTGGCAAGTGGCATGTGGCATTTACTAGCGTCGCGATGATATCTGGTGAAGCGGGCAGCTTGTGCCACATTCATTGCGGCTTTGTGCTATTGGTTTATTGTCACATGTCCTTTTGTATGCATGTGTGCGTGTATGTGTGTGTGTGTGTGTGTGTGTCGTAACACAAAAAAGGACAATCCAGAGCGCAGCATTTGTTAATATCGCTGGCTTAACTAAGTGCCAATGCCTTTTATGTGATTTTCGGCGTATCCAGTCACCAACTTCTCATCCCTCCTTACATACATTTCTCCGGCCCCTTTATTGTTCTTCCCCTCTTTCTTCCCCTCTTTCGCCCCCTCTGTCACCCCCTCTTACGCCCCTCTCTTTCGATCTTTCCTAAATCACATACATATTGTAATAGTACTAAAGTGTATTTACTGTTCTCGTTTCCTACAACTTCTGCAGGTGTGCGTGTGTATGTGTGTGTTTGTGTGAGTGTGTGAGCTTTGTGCTTGAGGTTGCCTAGTCGCAGTGCGACCGTATTTGTGTAAGTATGACCATATATGGCTTAACCACTGCAACTACTTCGTTTTGTTGCCAGGCTTTAGCTGGCTTCCAACATTGTAACTTATTTTTAATTCAATAAAAGCACACAAAAGCAAACACACACACACACACACACACACACACACACACACACATGCACACACATCTGAATTGAGGTCCACGTGCCTTGCCACGCCCATTTATTTGAGCGCCTCGCACATAGTAAATTGCTTGTCTGGCATTTAATTTGATCTGTTGTTTGATTGTGTGCGCTTCACTTTAATTGAATTTTATGATGATAAAAGTACACACACACACACACACACACCCACAGCGAGAGTGAGGATAGATAATGGCCAGAGTGTTGGCATTGAATGGGTATGGCAACTCCAACCGAAACGAACCGAACCGAATCCCACAACAACAGCTGCAATAGACAATAACATTTCGGACATCAAGTCTGCCACTTGAAATACAAACGTGTTAAATGATGAAAATATCGAGAATTAGGCAAAATCACACACACACACACACACACCCATACACACACACACACACTCACACACACACACCCATACACACACACACACGCACACTCATTTGTAGCTTTGGTTTATCAAATATTTAATTTGTTGTCGTTTCTCAATTGTCTAAAGTCAAACAAACAGATTGACAAAATATAAACAAAAAACAATCAAAAGTATTGAAAATTTATCAAGCAGTGTTGGATAAAGCTCATTGAGTATTAAGGTGAATGCTTTCGATATATTTGCATACCCTGAATCGATTAAATAGGATGGGTGTGCGAAACTTGAGTTAATGTATGTTAAGGGAATCATTTCGATTGTTTTAGGATATTTGAAATCGATTTGTGAAATCGATAACTCTTTCTTTCTTACACTTGTTATCGATAACACTAATAAAGCTTTTTCTTTAAATCTCACTTTGTCTTTAAAAACTTGAGCATACTAACTCTCATCTGTAAGAATTCCATCCAGATGAGTTATCGAACAAGAGAGTTGAGTTTTGTTGAGTATGTTAAAGGAAGCATTTTCGATTGCAAAAAGCTGATTTATTTTGGGGATATTTCAAATCGATTTCTGGAATCGAGAACTCTTGCTGTTTTCGATATACACTTGTTATCGATAACACTAAAATAGCTTATATTTGAAATCTTACTTTGTTTTTCAAAACTTAAACATAATATTTGTCATCTGTCAGAATTCCACGAAGCTGTGTTATCGAACAAGAAAGTTGAGTACATTAAAGGAAGAATTTTCGATTGCAAAAAGCTGATTTATTTTGGGGTATTTGAAATCGATTTCTGGAATCGATAACTCTTGCTGTTTTCGATATACACTTGTTATCGATAACACTAAAATAGCTTATATTTGAAATCTTACTTTGTTTTTCAAAACTTAAACATAATATTTGTCATCTGTCAGAATTCCACGAAGCTGTGTTATCGAACAAGAAAGTTAGTGTTGATTGAAATTGTTCTTAAGGTTCGAGGGTATCTGCTAGTCAAGCTTTAATACCTGTTTCAGCTCTATCCTGGCTTCATTCACATTACTCGTTCAACATTCATTTGGCGCTTTTCGAATCACTTTTGATCGAAAGATAATCGGCTTTTGTTTTGTGAGTACGGAATAACCTTCGTGTTATGTTGTGAACTCGCAAATATTAGTTTTTATTTAAACGTATATATATGTGTGTGTGCGTGTGTGTGTGTGTGTGTTTGAGCCAATTAAACCAATTTGCCGTATGCTAACAAATCTATCTATTCTCCAATTGCAATATGCCAACTGAGAGCGAAAACAAACAAAAATTTTGGAACAATATTAAAATCATAGCCGCAACACACATACACACACTCACAACACCCACACACATCCATTACAATGTTGAGCTGGGGGTGGGGGGATGCTGGAATAACGGACGCGACGGTTGTGTCAATAACATTGTTTGGAATATTATCAAATTTCAACGGGATTGCGATATTAATAAAACAATGCGATATAAATAATAAATGTGAAAACAAAGCGACGAAAACCACACATGAAAAGAGAGAGAGAGAGAGCGCGAGAGATAGAGAGAGGGAGGGAGAGAAACCACGATAAAACTGACAGCACAAAAAATGAGACAAAATGAGTTTTCATTATTAACAAACTAGTTCCAAACGATTAAGCACATTTATTTAACTTCATTTATTATTACTTTACTCTTACAAAGGATTTGTTAGATAGTTTAATGCAAATTCTGAAACTTTAAAGTGAACCCTCGCTCAGAAGTTGTTGCTTTGTGGCACGAATAACTGTTAAATGCTTTATTCCTAGTTGGTTAACTAAATTCTATTCTCAAATATTTATTCAATATCATTTCAAAGCTGATTAAAAAATTCCTGGCTTCTTTGTTGTTGAAGGAATTTATGTTGAACTACAATAAAATAACATTTAGCTGCATTATTTGTGGCGTTCCTTGAACTAATTTAACTAAAAGGCCAAATGGTGCAGAATTGGCCGCATCGTTGTCCTTCTCTCTCTCTCTCTCTCTCTCTTTCACTCACTCTTACTGTCTCTTTGCCCTCTGTGTGCTGTGTGTGACAATAACAATGCCATTATTCTTCAAGGCTCTTGCCGCAATTTGAAATGGGGCTTTGCTAGTGGTTTGGCCTGCGGCTCCTTCCCTCTCTCTCTCTCTCTCTCTGTCTCTGTCTCTGTGTCTTTGACTAAATGTTGCTTACATTTAAGCGATTGCGGCTAGTTTCGTCTGCCAGCAAGCTAAATCAGTTTAAGTCAAACACAAACTGAAGCTTTTGACTACATTCAATTCAAGGCGAAACCTTTAAAAGGTTTAAAATTGTTACAAATTTAACTTTTACCCGAAGATCAACTTCGTAATACTAATACCTATGTGCGAGAAGAGTGATTTATAGCGTAGCATGCCTTGGAGTTAAGTTTAAGCAAATACATATTACTCATACGCCGTGTGCTCATGTGGAAATGGTAGCCATTACAACTGATAAATGTATGTTTTGAACTCAGCTATGGTCTTAATCCATGCATCGCAATTAAAAGTCTGGTTGCAATGCCTTTTTGGGTAGTTTACGCGAAAATAAGCTGCATAATTGCGGCCAGGGTTGCCACCTGCACGGCCAGGCCTATAAAGTTGTGACAAAGCTTAAGTAAGCAGAAAACTCGACTAGCAGTTACGCTGACCACATCGAACCGTAATATCTCCGGTGTTTCTGAACCAACTTTGATGAAAGTTTACAGATTTTCATTATTACGTCTATTGTTTGAAACGCCATTTGCAAGTTTTGCAAATTCAAGATTTAATTGTTATCGATTACATGTGTATATCGATAACGGGCAGAGTTATCGATAGTTTGACAAAGTTGTACTCTTAAGCGAGTTTGTGTTTCAAATCTGAAGTCTCTGGCTCTTATAGTCCATGAGATCGACTATATCGACTCAGATATGCTTCCTCTTGTCTGTTCCATACATAGACAACAGTCTTTGTATAGATATGGGTCGTGTCACGCGTGACAAACGCTCCCATCTCGAATGTGAGCACCTCAAAAGCACTTTAGCCATATATGATGCTTTTACTATATGCGAGCAGCTTTCAGTTTATATTGTTAATAAAACATTTCACTTTACGCCAAATGATTCTCATTTGTTGGACGCACATCATCTCATCCTGCCACCGTTTGTATGAGTGTGTGTGCGTGTGTGTGTGTCAGTTTGTTTTTATGCCGGTTGTGTTGTTTCAGCTGCATTTAATTTTGCTGCCCAAGTTGAATGTAAAAGAGCGTCGTTGGCGACTCGAATAAAAGTTAAATAAAAACATGCCCCACTTCGAATACATTTGCTGCCAGGCTGTCTGTCAAAAGTTACTTAACAACCACACACACACACGCACACACACACGTACACGCACACGCAGACGCACACATATGTGCAAACAGCAAGAATTGAGTGTAAAAAGAAGAAATTACAGTTTTAAAGCAAAAACCACGATGTGAACAAAAATGCCAAAGACCATAATGCAACAGCTCTTTAAAAGTTAAGCACACGCTTGCTCCCTCACCCTCTCTCTCTCTTGCTCTATCTTTCTCTCCTTGAAGCACATCAGAACCAGACAAGCGATAGCTAATGTGGCAGGCTCTTACCGAGGGGCTTTGGAGATGGCAGGGAGGCTGATTGGGGTCGAGTGCGAATGCCAAAAAGCTTCCGTTGATTATCCAGAAAAGTGTAAACTGTTTTTCGATGACAGCGATTGGCCCAGCCAGGGAAAAGCGTCAAATCTTTATTGGATTTGAAAGCAATCATAAGAAGGACGTCGCCTACAGTCTCTCCATCTACCATCTAGCCACTCCCCCCCTTCTTGTCTGTGCTTTCACTGGTATCTGTTGACGGTCGTAACTGCCACAGCGACTCTGGTCCCCTCTGGTCGCGTCGCTGAAAAAAAGCGAAATGCTCCACGGCCTCAAAAAGTGGAATGCCTGCGGAAAACGAGGCAGCTAAACAAAGCACGTAGGTTCAAAGGGCGGGTTGGTGGTGGTGTGGGTGCGGAAAGCAATCTTGCCGTTGGCAGAGCTTTCAACTGAGGAACTATGCTCGAGAGTCCTCGGTCTCTGTGTGTCCAGCAGGTTGCGCAATTATGAGCGGACATCGCTTCATTGACACTGATGCAAGCATGCAAATCATTTGAAACGGGAACATTTCAATTAGACCGGAAAAAGCATTCATAAAATATTTTTGCATACTTGTTCCACTCTCCAGAGCTAATGATATATAGATGTTCTGCACACAAAATGCGCTTAGTAAAATACACAAAAAGTTGAAGCGTCTTTAACGAAAACGAAACGAAAACTATTTAAAAGAAAGCTCTTCAGTGAGCTTTAATACAAACGAAAGCTCTTCAGTGAGCTTTAATACAAAAGAAAATTTTAAGTGAGCTTTAATACAAACGAAAACTCTTAAGTGAGCTATAATAAAAATGAAAACTATTTAACAGAAAGCTTTTCAGTGAGCTTTAATGTAAACGAAAGCTCTTAAATGAGCTTTAATACAAACGAAAACTATTTAACAGAAATCTCTTAAGTGAGCTTTAATACAAACGAAAGCTCTGAAGTGAGCTATAATACAAACGAAAGATCTTCCATGAGCTTTAATACAAACGAAAACTATTTAACTGAAAGCTTTTCAGTGAGCTTTGTTATAAACGAAAGCTCTTAAGTGAGCTTTGATACAAACGAAAGATCTTCCATGAGCTTTAATACAAACGAAAACTATTTAACTGAAAGCTTTTCAGTGAGCTTTGATATAAACGAAAGCTCTTAAATGAGCTTTCATGTAAACGAAAGCTCTTAAATGAGATTTAATACAAACGAAAACTCTTCAGTGAGCTTTAATACAAACGAAAACTTTTCAGTGAGCTTTAATACAAACGAAAACTCTTCAGTGAGCTTGAATGTAAACGAAAACTATTTAACAGAAAGCTCTTCAGTGAGCTTTAATACAAACGAAAGCTCTTAAATGAGCTTTAATATAAACGAAAGCTCTTAAGTGAGTTTTATTAGCTCTTAAGTGAGTTTCAATACAAACGAAAGCTCTTCAGTGAGCTTTAATACAAACGAAAGCTCTTAAGTGAGCTTGAATAGTGCCGCTTCGAATGAAGTTTTAAAAAAAGTATTTGAAAATACTTAAAGGAAGAACCATTTATCATAAATAGTAAAGTTTTGTACCTTTTCTCAATTCCCAATAAAAACACGAATTTTTATTAGTTTTCTTTGAAGTTTTTCCTTGAATGGGATTTTATTCGTATTGAATTATTTATTTGATTTATATTTAAACTATTTACGCATACATATATTTGCTAATTGCTTTTTTTTGTTCTTTTTTTTTATTGCGCTTAAAACCAGATATTACTGCGCGTTATTTTTCCATTTACCGACATTTAACATTAGCAAATTGATTAACCGTTCAATTGTTTTGTTTTTTTGTTGCTTTGGTGAGTACATAACTTTCTACATCGAGTGTCATTTGAAGTATTTGGATTATTTTTGCTGTATGTGCGTTTGTTGTACTTAAACTAAGTGTATGTTTTGAATCTTTCGACCGATTAATTGGCTCCACATTTGAATATTAATAACTATGCAAGACTTTGCAATTCAAACTTACATACATATGCATATATATATATATATTTGTTACGTGTGTGTTTGTTTATATATCGTATTCACTATTTTTGAAAAAAAAAAAACTCAGACAAACTTGTACATCATCATTTATGGATGAGTGTGTAGATTTATTCATATTTGATGAGGCCTGTTTCGCATTTCGTACTTGTGTGTGTGTGCGTGTCTGTGTGTGTGGATCATATAGACTGCCATTTGAAATTTATTATAATGTGCACAATACCATAAATATTCAAGATGGATATCAAATATTTACTTTCGACTTAACTGAGTGCTGTTTTGCTCTGAACATTTTGAAACAGACTCTCGATTGTTTCGTGTTCTCGCATCTTATGTATACTACGAGTAGCTCTGTAAACATTTATAGTTGTATTTATCATACTTTATATTTGGCCTTTCGAAAAAAAAACGCAGCACACCTTTGCGCTCTCTTCACTTCTACATAAAAGTAAGTATATTTTCTTATATTTCTTCTTTTTTCTTGCTGCCATTTTACTTTGACAGAACTTTTTCTGCAACCCTCTTCGGTCTCTATCGCTTAATTTGTGTGTGTGTGTTTGGGTGTGTGTGTGTCGTACTTTGTGGCTTGGGCTGCAAGGAATTGACATATTTGGTGCTCCCAACTGGAACCTTCTGCTGCCACTCTACTACTGTGAAGTGCTTTGAGTTTTCTTTTGGCTGCTTTGCGTTTCCGCTTGGCGTTGACTAACAGCTTGAGTTTCCGGTGGTGAAGCGGGGGTGGGGAGTGGCCTTAAAAACTTTGGCCAGAATGTGGATTTGGCTGATGTTGCTCTTGTTGCTTGCTGATGTTGCTGGCTGAATCAGGCAATGACATCAACTTGATTCAATTTGCTGGCAATGCAGCTTTAATTCGTCTTCCTCTACTTCTTCTTCATTCTTTTGCACACCAATTACTACTTTGCAGTGGGGGGGGTTCGTTTGGGGGTTGTTGTCGGATATATATGTGTGTGTGTGTGTGTGTGTGTGATGAGAGACGCTTCAGTTAGAGTTGTGCTGCGTGCATTTATATTTATTTTTCATTTTAGCCCAAAATCTTCTTGAAATAGCTAACGGTTTCCGGTTTTGTTAGCGAACGTCGACGATTTGGCTTGAATGGCGCCTCAGTTTCCTCCAGCAGGAAGTTATGACGAGCTGTTGTGGCACTCGTTAGCTCCATCTGCTGCTGTTGCTGTTCGCCATCCTCATCGGACTCGCTTTCCTGCTCGTGTTGTTGATGCATCTTGGTGGTGGTGGTAGCTGCAACAGTTGCTGCGGTTGCATTAGCTGTTGGCTGTTTTGTTGCGGTCGCTTCGGCTAGCTGCTGTGGCGCCTCTGTAGTGAGCGCTTTGTTTGTTTCCATTGCCCCAGCTGATGTTGTTGTTGTTATTGGTGGTGATGTTGTTGAAATTGCTGCCGCTTTGTCTACGCTTGTTTCAGTTGCTGCGGTTGCTGTTGTTGCTGTCGAGCGATTGATTGGCATAGTTGCTGTTACGGTTGCTGATCCTTGTGTTGCTGTTGTTGTTGTTGCCTTATGGTCACCATGGTCCAAGTGCTCCCAATGCTCACCATGCTCGCCATGCTTGGCTGGCGGCACATAGTGCGATTTGACCAGCAGCATTGGTGGTATAAAGTGGGAATTGTCCACCGTTTCCTTGACATGTTGCTGATGTGGCGGCATTGCATCGCGCGCCTGCTGCTGCACCGGATGTATGGGATGAGCAATGCTCACCGTTGATGTTCCCAATGGTATTGCTGCTGTGGTCGGTATCGGAATGTTGCTCGTGCTGATGCTGCTGCTGATGCTGCTGCTTGTGTTGTCGTCGTCGTTATTGGAAGTGTTGCCGGTTGTGGCGGCAACAACGGTTGTATCGGAATCCGTTTTCACTTCCGTTGCTGCTGCTGCTGATGTTGCAGTTGTTATCTTAATGTTCATTTCGGTTGTTGGCCCTGTTGTTGTTATTGTTGTCGTTGATGGTGCGCTTGTTGTTGTCGTTGTTGTTGCAGGCAAAGCAGTCGAACTGACTAGTTTGAGTGCTTCTGCTCTGGCCGCTGCTGTTGTTGGCGCTTGGGTGGTGGTTGTTGTTGTTGTTGTAGTTGATGCTGGTGTAGTTGTTGCTGCCATGGTTGTTGTTGCTGCTGCTGCAGTGGTTGTTGTTAGTAATTCTGGAGTTGTTGTTGCTGCCACAGTTGTTGTTGGTGTAGCCCTAGTTGCAGCTGTTGTTGTTGCTGATTCAGTTGTTGCTGGAGCATTCGTTGATGTAATTGGAGCCGTTGTTGTTGGCGTTGGTGTTGCTTCCTCAGTTGCCGCCCTAGTTATGGGCACGGGCTGCATGTCCTTCAAGTCCTCCATCAATATTTTCTTACGATGCGGCAACGCCTCAAAGATCTCATTGGAGAAATCACTCTCGCGACCTTCGGTCAATTCCTCATCGCTCATGGGCGGCTGATCACCCATCATCATGTCCAGGTGGGAAACGCTGGGCTTGCTAGTGGTCTTCCGCTGGACCAGCTGCTTCTTGGCGTACTCTTCGTTGGGATTGACCTTCTTGGCCGACTTCTTGACTGGCATGGGTATCTCATCGGGTATATCGAAGCCACTGAGCGGAGCTGGTGCATCGGCCATCATGAGGGTATCGAGACTGAATCGTTCAATGGGCAGCGGTGGAGCGGATGTGGCAACCGTGGCAACCTCAATCTTAATGGCACTTGCACCATAGTTGGCCAACAGGGGCAACACTTCGATGTTGTTGTTCTCCTTGTTGTTGGTGGGCATGTTGTTGATGATCTGGAGGGACTTGAAGTGTGAGTTGGTGATATCGTTGATGCGTTGCGCCTCCAAGCGTTCCTTGGGACAGATCAGTTGACGTATGGCTCGCTCACGATCCTGCACAGACCAAGAGACAGAGAGAGAGAAAGAGAGAGAGAGAGAGAGAGAGAGAGTGGGAACCTATAGGTTTGGATCTGAGGTATAACCCTCCCGCAAACATACCTCCTTGCCCTTGCAGGTGTGACGCAGTAGACCCTCCTCTTGACAGTTCCGTATCAGTTCAATGCTTGCCGTATCCGCCATATACTGCATGGTCAGATTGGGCATCTCCTTCAGGATGCAGGCATCCGCCCAGCTTGGCACTGTGCAGCACAATAGTTCATGTTTCTCATCACATTCCCACTTGGAACTTTCTTTTTTTCTTTCTTGAATCTAGCTAGTACTTACCCGGCATCTCGCACAAAAAGGAGGCCGTCTCGGGTCCGCCGCAACGCAATGCATGCCAACGATAGTCACGGATGGGATCGATAACAGCGCACAGTGGAGCATCCATTAGGGGCAGCGATTCCGCCCAATAGCCAGTGTCCGCCACCAAGGGTCGCGAGTTGCTGTTTAATGTATATTAGTTACATGCTCTAACTTTCAAATTCAAGTTGAAGCTAACTTTTGTTTCATTCAAACTAAGCTTGAAAACAAATCGATTAAGATCGATAAAAATCGATAAGCTGTTTCATTCATTATCCATTCTCTCAAGTTCAATGCCCATTCAGACTCCCCAAAAGTCGTTCTAAGTTTAATATCAAACAAATAATAAAACTTTAAGATAGAGAACCTTTCTCTTCCTTGAGAACCCTAACTCAACTTAGTACTTATATATTCACAATGTTCTTATTGGTTGTTTTAGTTTCAAAGTTCGATACACAAACATTTCTCTTAAAGTTTCTGCTTACACTCATCCTTAAAGTTATCCCTTATCAAAAAGCATATTTTTATTCGATTAGTCTGCTAGTTGAGGACTCTAAAAATGTATTCACGAGCTGACGATACAATTCATTCATCGTCGCTGCCTGACTGCCTGGCGGCACCCATATAAAAAAATACACATATCAACATGAACGACACAATTACAACACAATGTTGTTGATTGTTGTTGTTGTTTGGGTGTCGTTTTGTTGTTGTCGCTTTACTTACGACCACATAAAACGATCCGAATTCTGCGGTCGCATGAGTCCAATCCAAACGATGTCGTTCACATCCAATTCCCTTAGCAGGTCGCGAGTTGCATCAAATTGAAAACTGTTGTCGACTGGCAACAATAACGAAAAAAAATACAAATAAAATCCGAACAAAAGGAAATCAACAACACAACAGAGTGAAAAAAGGGAGAAAGAATGAAAAGGAAACAAATGGTTTTTATTTGTTCAATACGAATATTTCTATTTAATTTGCGAATCGCATTGTTTTTCCGTGTTGTGTATGCGACACAGGCGGCCAGCAAAAAAGCCATCCAACACCACCAACAACAGCCCCAAAATCCATCCCAAAAACACTCAGAGTAACCGAGCAGAGAGACCCCAAAACCAGACAGCAAGCAAGCTAGTCCGATCCTTTTACCTCAACCACACAAAAAATCCAGTTAGACAAATGGGTTCGACTTGTAGATATCTTAGACTTACTTCCTTTAGGCGCTTCTATATACAGTTAATCACTTAAAAAATACCTTTTTTTCTAGTGTTGTAAAAACCTTTTAGTTTTTACTTGGCTTATTTCGAAGTTCTAGACTCGGAGTACAGGATATGTTTACTTGTTTGCATTTCCCATTTGGAATCCGTATTCATTTTCGTTTTTATAGTTGTTTTTTCCCCACTTACTTTTTGCTTCATCTTTGGTTTCTCTTCTGCTTCTGTGTTTTTGTGTCGTTTGTTTTGTGTTTCACACATTTACATGCATCCCTGCGCCCCAAATTGTTTATGCACACTGCTCACCGTACCCATTTCAGTTGACCCAAGGACAATTGCTCGCTCGAATGAACTTTCGGTGTTGTACAACGACATGGAAAAACATATGAATCTATTTATAAGGCTGTGCGACAATGCAATCCAATCAGCTAGCTTGGAATTTCACTAAGATTTGTGAGTTTAACATGCCCTTGCTGAATTTTAAACCAACAAGAAACGAAAATATGCTTTCTGTCACAGAGTGGTTCTGTCACCGAGTGGTTGACTAAGAATGATGTTAGCTTGAAGGTTGCAGCTTAACTGGCAGATACTTTATACAGAACTTGGTCGTAATAGTTCGTAACTAAACCGGAAATTGTGCAAATATTTGTTGAAGGAACATTCCAAATCGCAATCTCCTTTAAGCCATAAACTAGATTTAGTCACACAAATCAATGCCAGGCTTTAGCTATAGCTGACCCAATAGCATACATCTGCTTCGATAGTTTAGTTTCATCATTTTTGTTTTGCATTCAGCTGAATTGCAGGAAAATGGATCAGATTTTCAGTGCAGCTGGAAAACAATTTGCATTGTCTTTGAAGTGGCATGAACAATTTATCAACAATCTACTTACGCATACTTATCTATATTGACGAGGCGCACTCTATGCACATGAGTCGGTTGAGCGACCTTTTGTTGATTTAGTTGGACCAACCGCCGCCCAACCGCCGCCCAACCGCCGCCCAACCGCCGCCCAACCGCCGCCCCACCGCTGATGCCCGCATTGCAGTGTCCGGTATTTGTCAAAAGGCTTTATTGTGTTATGGATAAGGAGATGAAGGGGGAGGGAGGAGACACATGATATATGTGTATAGCCAGGCTGGCCAGGTTCATTGGCAGGCAGTTAGGACACGGACATTGGATGCAACATGAACCCCAAGCCCGGATCACGTAAAATGGTACTACTTTCTGACCGGACCAAAGCCTGACTACGTTGTCACAACAGCTGCCGGACATTTGCAATAATGTGCAACCAACTATCCCATCAACCCGCACCCACACCCATGCCATGCCTCACTCAGCCAATCCCTTTTGTTAGCTTGCTTGCTTGGCTTGGTTGTGCTTGGTGTTCGGTCTCCCTGTCATTGGGCTTATTTGCATTTCACATATTGTTGGCGTTTAGCATAGCTTTATATACAAACAAATACTCTCTGCCCCCGCTCTTCCTTCCTTCCTTTATTGTGCACCTTTCACCCGATTGTGGCTCATGTGTCTCAATATCCCTTTCAGCTGCAACCAGACGCGCCAGTCGCGTCTTCGTCTTCGTCTTTGGGTTGGCTTGGCTTTTGTGGCCAGCTGTCTCCGGCTCAGTGTTCAGCTGCTTTCAGTGGCTTACCTGTCACAAGATTGGCATGATGGAACTGGCAAACGGCATCCGCCTCGAACCAGGAGATGCGATCACGAAAGAAGCGATAAAACACATTCAGGCCCTCCTGCGGCATTGTCCAAGTGTTGCTCACATTCACCTGCAAATCACAAAAGTGGATGAAGAACACAAGCTCAGCGTGAGAGTATAAAAGGTAAAAGGGGAAGAAAGCACAAGAAAAGGCGGTAAAGTTGACAGCTAAGCTCAGCTGAGAGCTGCGGGGTAAAATGGAATTTGTTTTTCTTCTCGCTTTTTTGGTTGTCAACGCCGCAGAGCTGTGGCGTGCGACACAACGCGGCGTATGCTTAATGCATTAAGTATACGCTACGTAAAACGCTTACATTTTAAATGTTGTTCATCAGGCACACACACACACACACACACAGACACAGAGAGGCACACACACGATTATATAATGAGGCAAGAACATACAAAAAATACGCATATTGTAATATATTATACATGCAAATGTGTGTGTGTGCATATGTGTGCGTATGTGTGTGTGTGTGTGTGTGTTGTGCGTGCCTATGTGTAAATGCGGCTACAGAAAAAAGCAAAAGAAAATAAATAAGTAAGAACAGCTTGTGGCGGCCAGTCGCACATTCAATACTCTTGCAGAGCTCACGATCTAAACGGTTTTTGTAAGTCTGGCAACGCTGTTAAGATGTCACCGTTACTTGCTGCTGATTGGTCCAAACCGTTAAAGCTGCAAGGCTCAAGTTTTAACGGTAATCTCTATTTATTATCGCTAATGTTTATTAAGAAAGGATGCTGCCGGAAAACTTTTATATTTACGCATCCAATCCTTAGACATATGATTACTATATGATTTCATTCATGATTTATCATTAGAAATCAGTTGACTAGTTTCTTAATGATTGTTTCTTCAAGTTAGTTTACAGAAGGTTAAGTCGAAGCCCATCTCTTGATATTGTTCAAGATCCTATATGTCCTGAGTATGTTACACACTTTGTGACAATATTCAAGTACGTTCTGCACTCGTCAAGTGTATAAAAAGTGTTGCTTATGCATGTATGTAGGCAGACGTATGTACTTCATTAGCTTAGGCAGCAGCCGGCTTAGCTACGAACCGGTAGCATAATGGCTACAGGGAGGCATTGGCACAAAGGAGAAAGGCGAGGCCGAGATGGGTGAACAGCTAAAGGGACAAACAGATGGCATAAAAGCTTGCATACTGAACATAGGCCACACCACCACCCAAAAGGCCACAACGCACCCAACCGGCTGAACAACCAAAGAAGGCAACGAGGGGGTTGGCTGTGTGTGTGTAATGCCAATGTGGCTGACTGCGCCAAGGCACATTAACTAATTACAAATGCAAGTCGGGGTGAGAGCAAAAAAAAAAAAAAAAAATATATATATATATAATGAAAAATATGCATACAAAAACACACACACACACAGCCACAGAGATAGAAAGATAAACACGAGCCCAGACACAGGATAAAGCGCACATCATATCTTTTCACACAGGACACAAAAAGGGTCCTAGAAATTGAGCACTTAAATTAAGTACAAATGCGCTCGCCAAGATCAACATTTAAAAAGCGTTTTTCTCGTTTGTCCAACACAGTTAAGGTCGGTTTGAAGATATTGTTGAATGGTCCTGTTTTGTCCTTGATGCGCGTTGTACTGTTAAGTGGCAACCCTGCCACACACACACACACAGCAAGGACAGGCAGCATTCAAATATAAACAAAATATATATAAGTATATAGTAAAAGCTTCACACACACACATACGTACTTAAGTACTTGAGTACAGTTCGTGCTTGTTTATAAATTGAAAAATTCCTGACTTGATTTTCGTGCTCGTTACATTATTTTGCCTGAATATGCCACGATGGAATTCTCTTCACTCAACATTTTATTTGTTATAAATGGGCTGATTTATTTTCATTTTTTTCCATTGCAATTAAAAGATGAAAGCACATTGCCGCATGCTTTGCGCGTCTGTCAAACAATTTCAATTAAAAGTTAATTAAGTTAATGAAATGCTTTTATTTTCGCTTTTGGCACACAACCAAAAGCGTGTTTTGGCCACGTGACGTATGCGCAATGTCCCCAATACTGATTTGTATTGCCTGAAACTGCTTCATTCGTTCTCTCAAACTAGCTTTGGTGAATTTTATTTTAGTTTGTGTAACTTTAAATAAAATTGCCCCTTCAAGTGCAGCCTTTTTCGATGTTGTTGACAGCTTGTCAGCTTTGGTAAACCATTTTTATTGTATTCATTTCCATTATTATGCACAATTTGAAATGTTTGAGTGTGTGTGTGTGCATACATTTATGGCTGGCATAATTATGCAATTATGTATTTAAACATACAATGAATAAAAATTGCAAATGTTTGCAAATCAAATCAAATAACTGGAGCATACAATGCAATTGTTATAAATAAATGCAGAAATATACAAAAATTGCAAACATTTCGATACTTTATAAATGCAACCTTGGCGTGAGAGAGAGAGAGAGAGAGAGAGAGAGTGGAAAGGCGAACAATAACTGCTTATTGGGGCCACTTGTTAGGGGCCTCTATACTATATGTTAAGCTGCAGCATGCCCCAAAACAACAACAAGAAACAACAGTTTGTTGACTCTTATGCCTTGTATTTGTATTTTCATTGTTTTCGCTTCTTCATGCTTTTGCCATTCCTTTTTTTTTTGTTTTTTTTGGGCACTTAGCAAGTTGGAGTGCAAACAGTTGAGGCTCTTCAGTTCTGTTTGGCTGTTTGCCTCGTTATTCATTGTTTGTAGTTATGATGAAGACGCGCCAGCTCTGCTCGGCGACAACGACAACTACAATTTTGCAACAATGGAATAAGTGAAAGCACACAAAAAACAACAAATAAAACGCATTTGAATGTCCTGCCAGCTACTCAGCATATTAAATGAAATGATGCCATCCATGGAACCATTCATTTCATACAAAATCAAGTTAAAGGGTATGCTTTTAGTTGTTTTCATCTTTTGTGCATAATTTGCTTTTCTGTATAATTTCGAAATTTGCAGTTTCGTTTTTTTTTCCTTCTTTTTGTTTTTTTTTTGTAGCCTGCCCCATTCCGTCTATTGCCATATTTACCCAGCACTTAGGGACAAGTTTTTCGTTCGCTTTGTGTTTGTGCAGCCTTTCAAGCAGAGTCAAGCAACGCAGCCAGGAAGGAAGAAAAAGGACAATGCAGCCATAGCATCGCATCGCATCGCATCGCAACGGAGCGCTAACTGCTCTCTCAGAGACATTGTCTTTGTGCGCCGCAGGGAATTAGCACAGGCGACCCGTTTTGTAAGCTGGCCAAAAAGCTAAACGTTATATTGTTCCCGTTATATATTGTTTACTACCTTAAGAAATTAACTGCATTTAGGGATTCACATTCGAAATTCAAGTATCATTAAAAAAGCAATGCAAATAAAATGTTGCCTACTTTTAGGCTCAAACCGAAAATCAACGGAAGCACCTTAATATGTATTGTGTGTGTGTGTGTGTTTTGTGTGCTTGAATGGCGAATAAATATACATGACAACCATCACGATTGCCGATTAATAATGGCTGAATTAAGCCAACATAATTGTGGGTCTCATACACACACACACACACACACATACGTGTGCCCGATAAGCGTGGCTCGCATACACGAGTGGCAATAATTTTGATTGTGTTATTTCCCCCCCATCGACGCTTTTAGCTTCCACACACACGCACACATAACCTCGATTGGTTTCAATGGCACTTCATATCCGTGTACATTCAAATTTAACATTCTTTATGCATAGGCAGGCACAACACTGAGCGAAAAAACTCAACAAAATCAACCCTTAGATTTCGAACATTGATTTCTTTTAAAGCGCACAATCCCTTTATGTACAGTTTAAACTTGAATGCTAACAGTTAGTGTGACAGTTGCGCCTTCAAATCAAAAGAGTGCAAACTTCTTGTCAAGCTTGATGCCACATATATATATATATATATATAGTCGAAAGTCCCCAACTCATAGAGCTCAGACCCGATTGCAGGAAACCATTGAAAATGGGCTACAAAGGGTATTATGAAGTTGTGTTAATGTATGTATTATATATATATATATGTGCTTGATCAGCATGAACAACATACTCGACTTGCCCGATTTGTCTGGACCTCAAAGGTATATACTCAAGATTTGGAATATCAGCTCTTCTAATCTAAGTTTTTTTTCGATAACACTACTCGTTTCCGATTTTCACATGTTATCGATAACATTGGATACTAAAATAATCAAGATTTAAGTTTTCTTCTTTGAAATATTGCTTTTAAATTGATAATTTGTGAAAAGTTCTTCAATATCGGTCAATAAAGAAAAAGGATATCGAAGATCGAAAGCTTTGTAGCAAGTGCAGACATGCATTAGCTTTCACACGCACACAAATATGCCAACAATGCTTAAGACATGTTCTTCAATTCGAAATATTTCATCTAGATCCTGGTTCCTTGTCTCCTTCGTTCCTTGTTGTGTTCGCATAGCTGTGTATTAGCAATCCTTTTGATATATTTTGTAATATTTTATGCATGCCAATGCTTTCACATACCTCTAACCCCCCCTTCTCTCACCCCACTACATACACACACACACATACAGCTGCTTCATTCGCGCCTAAGTGAACATATTCTTTGTTGTGTGTCTGTCTGTGTGTGTGTGTGTGTGTGTGAAGCTGAACTGAACCATGTCAAATGTTCATGTCATTCGCAGGCTCCCTTTCTACCATATCACGCTAAGCTAAGAAGATAGAATATTTGCGTGTGTGTGTGTGCAACACCTGTCGTTACATTGTCGCATTGCGTTGAGTTTGGAGAACAGCGAGAGAGAGAGAGAGAGGGGACGAGGAGGCATGCCCCTGATTGCTGAGTGCTTCTTATGGCCATTAAACCAAATGTGGCCCAAATGTGGCCCAAATGTCGCTACGCCAACACACACACACACACAGACATACATTAGTGTATGCATATGTGTATGATATGATGAATAAAATATCTTCTCGGTTTCACCAAGTCACTAAAATACCAAAAATACAAACTTGTTTGCTTATACAAAGCGATTCGAACTTAAAGCCACATATCCTTGCCACAAACAGGAAGCATCGCAACATATATTTGATTTAATAACACTGCAAAACCAATCAGGAACAAAAGCGAAGAAGCCGAAAACCTTTTCTGCGCAAGTGAACAAATTAAATTGGCGATCCGATATCTGTTCAATTGGGTTAAATCAACTAAAAAATGAAACAGAATGCATTTGTTTCGACTCAACTCAAGACAAGCGTTCACATTGACAATATATACTGCCACAAGTTTACCGTTACCCATTATAGTACTTGCCACACGCACATTTACATTCCGCTGAAGCTAAACGGGTGCATGAACCGAATAGAAAGGAACGCTCCATTTGACGGGTTGGCGGTTGGAGCCACCATTGGAGCTCCAGAAGTCAGGTGGGGTTCTCCAAATGATAAATAGCCGTGTCGCTTTGAGGTATAATGTACGAAAATAAATGAAATGTGCGCATTGGTGGGTGGGATTTTGCCAATGGTTGGGGCGTGGCTGGAGTTATAAATAAAGGAGCAGACACATACAGCTGCAGTGTCCTTGATATGACCCCTAGTGCCACCTACTGTGTGCAAACAAGCAACATGCAACATGGCGGCAACATGGTAACAATGTTCAACCAAGTAAAAATTCGTGGACAAAGTGACGTCACGTCGATGTCATCCATCCAACACACACACACACATACAGCCCATTCGCCTTGTTCATCTCGCTTCCCTTATCGCATTGCTGTCAACTGTCGCGCTTGCTTGGCTGCATACAATGCATATTGTTGACACACATTCATGCAGCCAAAAAAAATAAAATGAAATAAAAAAAATTTATTCAAATTGAGCAAAACTTGAATGTCATCCAGTTAGTCAGACAGCCAGTCAGTTAAGGAAACACAGAGAGCGACAGGAGGGTTTTCGTATCACTGTTTGCCATAAACATACACACACACACACACACACACATACACACAACTAGTTTGCAAACTTGAATCACTTAACAGCAGTTGCACATATACAAAATGGTGGGGGCTAGAAAGCCATTATGACATGTTCTACGAAATGAAATTGCAAACGTTTTTTGTGCATCCTTAGCCAAAGGACACACACAAACACACATTTGTTTGATTAAAATCATAACTGCCTCACCTTCAAGTTTGTCCTTCTTGCTTCTTAAGTTGAATGCAATTCACAAAAGTTTCTATATACATATATACTCTTCACTTGGTACGGTAAACACTCGCAGCAATAATCAGTTCACTATAGACAGGCACAACTGTAAAGGATTCGAAGCCCATGGCCAATCAACTTCAAAAGAACTTTAATTAGAAAATTCTCAATTGCTATGAAACGCTTCTGAAGACTCTTTTGCTCACTGTCAAACACTTATTGCTATGCAACTACTTAGCTGTTTACCCTTGGCTCTTGTTGTTGTTGTTGTCGTTGTCGTGACGCTGGCTTGAAGCTTTCATTTATTCGAGCTCAATTGGCAAACCGCTCTCATTCTCGCCCCCGCCTCTGTTCGTCGTTGCACTTGACATGTGTTTTAAGCCCAAGGATAGCAACCGTAATTTGCTGTGCATGAGTCTAATCCTTGTGCTACTTACTGTCGAGCCAATGCTGAATAATGCACTCGAAAGACGCAAAAATATTAACAGTTGCACTTAAGCATGTACACAACTACATACATACACACATACATACAAGCATGCATGTACATAAGTATCTTACATACACATGTCTCCATGACTAAGTCATTTCTCATAAAATATTATAAGTAATCGTAAGCAACTGTATGTGTGTCTGCGTGCGTGTCTGTGTGTGTGTGTGTGTGCGTGCGTGATAGAGGCCACAGTCTCAGCAGTGAATGGGATTTTTCTTATTTTTGCAAGCGGCTTAAGTGATTTACTTTAATAGTCAGCTGCACACACACACACACATACATACGCAGTTGGAGCGGGTGAGATTGGGGTGAGGAATTGCCAAGTCGTTGCAGCTTCATCACAAGACGTTACGAATGGCAGCTGAAAAGAAATTAAATTGCGCTCAACAGTGCAAAAGAAACGCACAGCAATGCCGCTCGCTGCCAGCTGACGACAGCGGCAGAGGCAGCGGCAGCGGCAGAGGCGCTCAGTTGCTCTGCAGCTGCTGATGACAATTTGAAAGGCAGCACAACTAAAACTGTGTGGGTGTGTCTGATCTTCTCTCTCTCTCTCTCTCTCTCTCTCTCTCTGTGTGTGTTTATGCCTTTCTTTTTTCTGTGCAAGGCAGTTAAAGTTTCTAATTGAAATTGAAAGAGAGCGCTGTGGTGCTGATGGCTGCAGTTAAATTTGTGCGCAAAACAAAGAGAAGAAGAAGAAAAAATTGCAACGGTTAGTGTTGCCAGCACGAAAACTGCTAAAGTGTTGTTGTATGTTAAAGCAATGCCTTAACATGACTGACTTAAAGTGTGACCAGGCACAAACGTAACGAAACGAAATGAAGTATTTTTTAGGTTTAGTCATTACAAAGTTGTTGTTGTGAAGATCATTACGTTTAGTTTCTTGCGATTTTGTTTTTTAGTTGTATCAAATTAAATTGAAAATCTTGTCGTGTACTTTCGTCAACCACTTTGGCAAGCATATTTAATCTCGGGTTTAATTAAGCTGGTGACTGTTGAAAAGTTTCGCACAGCCACAAAGCAGGTGGGCAGGAGAACAGGTGCATGCCCCTTAATATGTATTAAAGCATCGTCATTTTCATCTACACTATTGTGTGGTCTGTACACGACTTGCCTTTTGTGGCAGGCTGAAGTTGCCACACCCTCCCACCTCCCACCCTTTCCCCCTTGGGCCTTCAGCACGTTGACAAACTTTGAATGCCTAACCCCTAACCCCTGGACACCCCACAGCCTGTACATCACAGAGAGCAAGCTACAAGTTGAACGACAGAGGAGTTGTAAGTGGGGAGGGGGGGCCGGACAGCCTGCGGATTCGATTTCTAATTAAAAGCGCAAAACTTTCGGCCGTTGATCGAAATCGAAATCGTAATCGTCGCGTCTGCGACCGACTGGGGCTTGGAGTTGTGGTTTTTTGGGGGCGTGGCCAAGCATATGCCGCAACAATGCCAAAGGATTTTGTGAGCGCCGCAGCTGCGAGTTTCTGTGCATACTTGGCAATCGAATTTGCTGGAATGTGAGAAATTTGGGTGAAAGAGTGTTGGAAAGTAACACAATATACTTCCGGTATTCAAAAGGTTTTTCTAAACTTTTCTAACTGCCGATTTGCTTAAGATTCTTTTGTACTCGCTAATCAAAAGTGATTAGGAATGTCAAATACCTAACGTTTACCAACACTGAAACATAAGAAACTTTATAATGAGTCGTCTGGCATACCCCACGTTGTGTTCGCTGGCGGACAGGGTATTAAGGACGGCAAGGAAACGAAGCGTGCCAAAAATAAAAGCTGTTAAACTTCTGTCACATTTAATTAACATGAATCAGTGGGTTTGCTTTTTTCGTTGTTGTCAGTGTGGGAGGTGGGCGGTGGGAGGAGGGAGTGCAGAGAAGGGTAGGCTCGTGTGTGTGTGTGAGTGTGTGGGTGTGTGTGTGTAAGGATAAGTTGTGGCATTCAAAGCTCATTTGTAATTTGCTGGCTCAGCGTTTCGGCAATAAACTTTAAAATTTCATGACCACGAATCATTAAACTCAAACGAGCACTAAATTAACAATTAATGCACATGTGTGTGTGTGCGTGTGTGTGTGTGTGAGTGTGTGAGTGTTTGTTTCATGACTTTGCATACACAAATTACTTAATGCCATGCTTTATTGTTCAATTATTAAGCGGAAAGCAGCATAAAAAGTTTAACACGCATTAGAGTCTACTTGCGTGTGTGTGTGTGTGTGTGTGCGTGTGTTGTTAACTTGGCTCAAATCAAGCAAGAACTTGACAACAACAACAACAACATTAGCTAGTGACTGCCACGATTAATGGGGCAACATTAGTTATCAATGATGCCCAAGTGAACGATAATGTTTCAACGCCTGGCAACACTCTGTGATATCCCCTCACCAACTCCACACCCCCCCACCCACCCACCATACCAATTTAAGTGTAACCCTTGGCAACCATCCAGGGCCCACTGTTTGGCCAGCAGGCATCGTTTAAGGCCGCCATCAGCATCATCATCATCATCTTCATCTCATCATCATTATTGTTATCATTATCATTATCATTGTTATTGTCGTCCATTGGCTGGTCATGGCCAAAGGCAAGACTGCGGCTCATTACTGCAGCGTCTACTCAGCGCCTCATTACCAACAGCCGCATTCGTTGTTGCCTTGCCCCCAACTTTGAACGTCTCAAATGTCCGCAAATTAATTTCCCTTTGACTTTCAACAAGCAACAACAACAACAACAACAACAACAACAACAGCAGCAGCATTCGAAGCAGCTGCCATTCTCATCATTTTCTCTTTGTTGCGCCTTTTGTAATAAGGAATCTACTCTGCCACAACTAAAAGCCGAATTTGCAACAATCATCATGCAAATCTTTGTGAAATTAAAGTACAATTCTCATTTGCTATCTCGTAATCAAAATGAAGTCCAACGGAAACTTTCCTACAAGAAATACAGAAGAAAGTTTCTTGAAGGCATTTCATGTCTCAATCATTGTAAAAAAATATATAATTTAGTACTCAATTTAGTTGTTTCTCACTTTTTATATAATCAGCTATTATTTCTTTTCTTTGTTTTTATGTTGATGTAATCAAGAAAGAAACTTGTGATGTCTAGTTTCATTGAGTGGTTCATAAATGTATAAACTTCGCACTTATCTTAATATCTTTACATCATATACTTATCTACTTATCTTTGGCTTATCTCACTAAAATTTGAAACTTTACCTTTCGTTCCAAGCCGAACAAACTTTTAAAAATAATGTAGCATGCTTTTTAGAGCATAACTAAAACTATTCACCAAGGAGTCTTCATTAAGCTATGATTTTTTATAGCAGTAGTAAGCATATTATTTTAAATATTGTAATAAATTAAACTTTGAATTCAGATTAATTTTATAAAATGTGAGAAAAGCTTTTCTTTTTTAAAATTTTCCTTCCGTCCAAGCAAAACAAACTTTTAAAAATAATGTAGTAAGCTTTTTAGAGCATAACTAAAACTATTCACCAAGGAGTCTTCATTAAGGTATGATTTTTCATAGCAGTAGTAAGCATATTATTTTAAATATTGTAATAAATTGAACTTTTGGCAAACAATTCACTTTGAATTCAGATTGATTTTTTAAAATGTGAGAAAAGTTTTTTTTTAAAAAACTTTACCTTCCGTCCAAGCACAACAAACTTTTAAAAATAATGTAACATACTATTTAGAGCATAACTAAATCAATTCGCCAAGTAGTCTTCATTAAGGTATGATTTTTCATAGTAATGCTAGTAAGCATATTATTTTATATATCGCAATAAATTGAACTTTTGGCAAACAATTCACTTTGAATTCAGATTGATTTTATAAAATGTGAGAAACATTTTTTTTTTTTAAATTTTACCTTCCGTTCCAAGCCGAACAAACTTTTAAAAATAATGTAGCATACTTTTTAGAGCATAACTAAAACTATTCACCAAGGAGTCTTCATTAAGGTATGATTTTTTATAGCAGTAGTAAGCATATTATTTTAAATATCGTAATAAATTGAACTTTTGGCAAACAATTCACTTTGAATTCAGATTGATTTTATAAAATGTGAGAAAAGTGTTTTTTTGAAAGGCAAAAATAGACTTTGCCGAAAAGAAAGGAAAAACTTTTAAATATGCTTAAGACTAGTGTAAAATCGTTAGCTCAATCGATCATTGAGAGCGTTGCAAGGTGAAGTGCTGGTGTTGTTGCTGCAAGTGCTGCAAGTGCAGCTGCCTCATATAATTTGCTGCTAAATTGAAGTGAAACGCTTTGTTTGTGCATAACGAGGCGTGCAGCGTGTTAAACAAAGGATGCGTACCAAAAGGCGTCAGAACGGCAGCGAGGCAGCCAAAGCAGAAAGAAAGATGGCGAAATGCCGTGAAAGGGTTTGGTGGTGCTAGGGTTCTGCGATGCTGGTTTGGTAAGTGCTGCCGCGTAAGCTTTGTGTTAGCTTTGTTGCAAGTTGGCGAACAGAATATTCCGGCTGATGTGAGAGGGGGGGTGGGACGAGCCGTGAAGGACTAAGGCAAGTGCAAAAGTGCACTCCCTGCAAATGCAGCGCGTTGAAAGACTACCGAATCGGGTCAAAGTCGACAAGGACGAGGCGCAATTGAGTTGATTACCGCCAGTCAAGACAGAGACAAATCTGATGTTGCGCCAAGTGGCAAATGCAATTGCGTCATGCATCCACTCTCACATCTTCAAGTCAATTGCATTTGAACAAAAAATAAATCACTTGCATTCATCTTACATTAGACGCAGACTAAGCCAATGATATACTATGTATGTATATTAAGCGTTAGGTTAGTGATCCATAAGCAAGAAATATATATGTATATATAGACAAGCACTCAAAACAGTAAGATATATTGGAAAAGCTTTTGAAAAGTCCAAACGAAATGTAAGTATAAAGTTTAAGGTGGATTGTAATAAAGTGCATCGGATTTAAAACAAAATATAGCATACTTTTATGGGCATTTACAATTTATGGTTATGGCAACTTCAGAAATGCTAGTTAGTTAAGGTTAATACTGCGGGAGTTTCTGAGCTAAACAGATGTAAGTAGATTCCCCTGATAATAAATAATAAAAAAAATAGAAACAAATCTGCTATCTGTATGTACATA
The DNA here is from genome assembly GCA_035044485.1 of Scaptomyza reducta. Lineage (NCBI taxonomy): Eukaryota > Metazoa > Arthropoda > Insecta > Diptera > Drosophilidae > Scaptomyza > Scaptomyza reducta. The sequence goes on along the minus strand of JAWNNV010001268.1, from coordinate 12,795 downwards.
GATGAAATTTCAAGTTAAAGTTTAATCTCGCAAACAGAGTGCTTCAAATTGGATATTTGTGGCAGGAGCAACGGTTGTAGTTGGCTCGATTGTCGCTTCAGGCAAGTATTTAGTTGATGAAGGTAACTATGAAGGTAATTTGCGTGGCACGCAAACGCGATGATGGCCTCAATCAACGAGAACTGTTTTTTTTTTTTTTTTCTTTCTTCATACATATATGCGGAGGTATGTGGCTGCCACATGCAGCACATGCCATGTGACTTCCGTTTCCGTTCCCCTGCCTTTCAGTTTGCTTTTTTTGTTATTTCTGCGCTTTTTCACGCTCTCTCTCCCTCTCTCTTCGCGGTGGGCACCAAGTAATTGGCTGCAAAAATGCTGCCATAAATCAAAAGCGATAATTATGTGGGCGACTGCCCGAAGGTAAATGGCAGGGCAGGGCAGGGCTGGGGGATGGAACAATTTGATTGCTCTATGCTGCCATAAATTATGATTTGATGTGCCAAATATGTATGTATGTACATAGTTGCAGCTTCGCTCAAGGTCAGGCATACAAGTGTGCAAAACTTTGACCAAAAAAAGAAAAAAATTTCCATTTATTTCTTTTACGTTTTTGTCTCTTGTTCACTAGGTCCTGTGTGCTGGCCTTCGCTGGCGTCCTTGTATATGCTTCAACAAAAAGAAGACGAAACGAAAGCAAAACTGAATGTGGGCCATCCGTTTTGGCATTGAATGTGGCAAATGATTAATTGCATGTTGTTGCGGCAGCCACATCGTAAATTGCTTCACACCACCGTTGACGGTCGCAAGCCATGAAAGGTGAGTGGGGGGGGGGGAAGCTGGTTGGTTGGCATTTGAAGGCTAGCAGCTAGCAGCTAGCAGCTACTAATGCTGTACATTGTCTGCTTATGTTGCATTATTAATGCAGCTGCAACCAGAATGCCGCATGCCGCATGCCAAGCAACATTTTGTCATTGCCTTCTGGCTAAGTAACCCAACAAGGCCAAATGACCAGCCATAAACCAACTGAGAGACTGCGAAGCAACCACACCGCTCCCCAACAGCACCACACTTGTCTAACTCTCTCTCTCTCTCTCTGCCTCTATCCTCTCTCTCTTTTCTAAAGGCGGTTCCAGTGGCGTCTTTGGCTCTGGCTACGGCTAAAATCACAATAATAAACATAAATAAAAAGCCCAACAAAAAAATTACACAACCATAAAAAAAAGGGCAAATGGAAATGGCAAAAGGCTAGGCGACCGCTGGATTGGCGGGGGTTGGTGGTGGGGGTAGGGGTTTAGGGCTTGAATAACATACAAAATGGCACCACAAGGCAATCCTCGAAATGCTTCAGACTAACCAACGAAAAACAAGACTAGAAGCAGTCATAAGTAGTTGACCTAAAGATACCCTGTCAATATGATATGACAAATCTTAAAAAGCATTCGAATTATCATACGATTAGGTTTTAAACTATTGCCAATAAACTGCACAATGATTAATGGAATTTTATGCTGTGAACAACCTGAAGATTATGAACATGAACCGCAAAAACTAATTTCAGCTAAGTGTACGTAAAGTTATTTGAAAGTTTTGTCAAGCAGAAATGAAAGAAAATTGATAAAACGCAGCTCAGAAAATTGAATTTTCTACATTTTGTTGCAAGCATAAAGGCTTAAGCTAACAAAGTTTAGTTTAAGTTTTGTTGAACGAAAGAAAGTTCTTGGCTCAAGAATTTAATCTGTTAAATTGAGCGGTGTGACCTCTTGGTGTGGAACCAATTATAGGGCATTAAATTGTGTATACGCAGGTTATACGATACGATAATATATATAATATGGGTATATAAAACGAAACGAAACACAACAGAGAATGAGAACACAAATAAGTTTTGTAGTGAGTTGCACAACCGCTGAACAACGTCGTAAAAACTTATTTAATTTGTGATTTATATGAATAAAATTTTCGAGTAAATTCCCCCAAAATTATTCATTTTCGTAGCGCGCTTACGGGGGGGTGGACAGCAACCAACAACAACAACAACAAGAACAACAAATGGCACTGGTTACCGAAACTGGGGAAGGGTTGACGAAAGCGGAGTAGAAGCAGGAGTTGGCAAACCAGTCAAAAGGATAAACCTCGCAACCAAAACAAGTCGCCAACTGCAGAGAGAGTGGAGAGTGAAGAGGATGAACAGCTAGGAATTTGGAGACAGAGCAATGGCGACGATGACGTCGCTTGTCTAGCCCCCCTGCTTCCAACCAACCCTCCCACCATCCCACTGAACGCACCGCAAAGACCCATCTAAAAGCAGTAACAAAAAATGAGAAAAACTTTTGACTTGGCTAGCCAGGAGTTCACGTTTTTGATTTACTCCCCAACACACACACACCAACACACACATACACACACACACACACCAACACACACCAACACACACCAACACACAGCGGCACAATCGCGCACTTTGCGCATATAAATTGGGCAATTCGAATTGCAAAAGTCCTGCCACAAACAGAGTGCCAGTCGGTGGCGCCCCGCTGCCAAACCAAATGTGTGTGCCAGACAGACGCCTGCGTTATTGGCCCTGGCCAACAATTTTTGTAAGCATCGGCTAAATCGGACCGATTTGCTCAACCAGTTAGCTTGATAAACGGCCCAACCAGAACTTAGACAAATGGCACCTGGAAGCAAGGCAACTGCTTTGATGCCCCAACATTTGTTGTACATCCACTTAAGCATCATATTATCATATATATCACTGTTCATCAACTTACCCACAGCTTATAGAATGTGGTTGAATCTTAGATAGTATTCGAATGACTTGAGCTTAAGTAAGGATCAATTTTTTCGCAACAAGAACCTTTCATTTGAAAGCGAAATAATTACGTTTACAATATAAGATCCTTGAGGAACCAAGCTTGTTATATATAGATATTCATATTGGGGGTCCTTCGAGTGCGTTCGCATCGAAGTCCTTTGAATGTCTTCTGACTTTTCCGAATCGTTGGTTTATAATATTCTTGGACGCGCCTTTATGAAGTTGAAACCTGATCGGAAAGCTTTTAAATTGTCATATCTTGAAAGAAACTTCTTGCTTATGCTGACCACAACAATATCCTTCAAACTTGTAACTTACACACGTTCACAATAGTTGAATATTATACATTATTGGGCACACTCAACATGAGCTTCGGAACAAAATAACACAAAGGAGAACGCATCGCGAGTCCTTAGTTAAACGTGTTTCTCGCGAGAGCACTTTATTTAGGAATTCAGCTTTTGGTGCGACAAACTTAAACGTTTTGTGTGTGTGTGTGTGTGTGTGTGTGCGTCCAAAACGGAAACGAAGTAATCGCCATTGTTGGCTGGGCTCTAGGAATTTGGTTAGCGAATTCAGCGCAAATTGTGGCCAACCGTGGCGCATGAGGAATTCGTGGCATTTGTATGGCATGTTAGTTAGGTACGGGGACGGGGACGGGGACGGGGGTAAAGAGTGTGCAATTGGCTACTTACCGCACGTGCATCGCAGCGTAGAGCAAAGCTGGCGAGGCACAAACCCAGCAGCGGCAACATCAACAGCCGGCTGCGTCTTTGTTGCAACTCACGCGGCATTGTTGTTTTTCGTTTCGTTTCTTGTCTAGTTGTCTCTTTGTGTTTATTTTTAGGGGTCGCTTTGATTTTTATGGCTTTATTTATATATATATATATCTGCACTGCAAAAAAACACAATGTGTCAGAAACAGAAACCAACAAAAAAAAAGGAAAACAAAAAACAATTTTGATAAACGTTCGCGCAACGCAAAAATGTTGTTCAATGATCTTGAGCTTTGCTGCCTTTGTTGCTGTTGCTGCCGGCGCCTTGTTGTTTACTTTCACACACACACACACACACACTAACACACACACACTCTGTAACACACAACAAGAAAATAACAAAACTGGCGCCACAAAACAACACTGAATCGAATGAATGAATTCAAATGAATAACAAGCAGCAACAGCAACAGCAACTGGCAGGAGCCAACAACTATCTTAAGAGAACGAACCGAACGCGCAGGCACCACGAATTGTTCTGGCGTTCGAGCTCTGTTGTATGCTGCTTTTAAACAACAGCAGCAGTAGCAGCAGCAGCAGCAGTCTCGACCGCAGCAGCAGCAGCAGTCTCGAACGGCGACGGCCAAATGGGAAATGCGGCGAATTGAGGCAAGGTTCAGGGCGAATTGCCAGCGCTTGGCATTGTGTTGACGAGCCCAAGCAGGCAAGCAAGCACGATATCCGAGTGTGTGAGTGAGAAGCCGTTAGGCGAGATATGGACAAAGAACCTGATGTGCCATGAAGTTTATAAAATGTACGTGACTGTGGTTCGCTTCGCGCTTGAAGTGTGTGTTAAGCTGCGCCGTTGCGCTCCTTCTTCTCCTTGTCTACAACGATGCCTATGCATTTGGCACAAAATGTTCAAGGACACACACACAAACACACACAAACACACACACACACACACACACATCTATATATACATATATACACTCAAAGTTAATGCTTTTATTGTGCAGCATTTCTTTATTTTAGTTGATTTGTTTGAACAATTTCGTATTGTTTTTTCTTTTGACAGGCTCCTGCCTGACCTTGGGGTCAACTAAACCCATTGGAATTACCTAAAAACTTTTGCCTCAATTACAACAAATTGCCGATGGGCATTGCTCGACACCTAAACTCACTTGGCATACTCCTGCAACCCGTCGATCCCTACCCTGACCGTCGTCGCCAGCCTGACGGCTTCTATGCCATTTTACATTTGCCATTTCCCGTTTCCCTTCGATGTTTATGGCGGTTTACTTCACGGATTACAATCGTTGTTGTTCGCTTGCACCAACAGTGTATGGCTTTACATAATCGAAAGTTCTTGTGATATAGCTTCTCAACTTATTCTTTAATTCGATACTGTACTTCAGTTCGTACTCAATCATTATGCAATATTTGGAATGTGTGTATGGGTTTAATGCTCAAGTAAACAAGTGCGAGGAAAGAACAACATAATGTGTGAATAATTTGGATGAACACATGCAATTAGTGAATCATGACTTAAGCTTTATAGAGTACATGGAAATACATTGAGTTTAATGGTCACAGATTTAACTACAAGCGTAGCGCAAATGTCTCCATCGTTTCGTGCGGCGCTGGCGGACAAATGAGCTGCTGTCCTGCCGCATCCACGTAGTCCTTGTAGCGCACGGAGTTGACTAGTTCGTAGCCCAAGCGTTCCATTAGCCGGGCAGAGTAGACGCTCGTGCAGTCGACGGTGAGCAGCGGATAGCCCAGCTCCTTTCCACGGGCCGACAAGGCGTTCATGAGCCGTTCGCCCAGCGCTCGACCACGCAGCTCGGCATCGACGCCAATGGCATGCAGATGCAGTGCTTTGTCGACGTTGTAGCGCCTGAAGACGTTGGCGCCGCGTTCGGCAATCGCCAAAATGCCGAGAATGCGTCCCCATTTGGTGCCCTTCTGGTTGGCAGCCTCCTCGAACAAATGTGCCTCCTCGTCAGGCGCCTTTGGCCCTGCGACGGCGGCGGCCACAATGCGATCCTTGTGCAACAGCAGCAGACAGCTGCCATGCTGCAAATTTGAAAGCAAAAACTTCTCATCTGCCTCATCCGGCTGCGGTGGATCGCAGCCGGCCGTTAGCGGCTCCTCCCGATAGTAATGCACACGAAGGAACTCCATTAGTCTGTCGCCATCCTGTGCGGTTGCCACACGTATCTCAATATCATCGTTACTGCTCGCCGGCGCAGTCATTGCGCCCAAACGTTGCGAAAGAAATCACAGCTGATCGAAGTACAAAAAATCATTAGTTTCAGAGTGCCCATGCATGTTTCTAGCATAGATAACAAAAATACCAAAAAAAATACAAAAAAAAAAACAACCACCTACTTTTTATTCGTTGGCACGCACATATCGATAAGAAATAATACTCAAAATATACTCGATCGATAACAACAAAATAATCGGCATGAATCGGCATGAAATCTGCTTCCTTTTCTGAAACCCATTTCTTAACCTGTTTTAATACTTCTTAGCTTTACACAAAAATCTATTTTAACTGCGTATTTTATTGCATGTACTTTGGAGTGAATGCCAATTAAAGTGTCTTTGACATTGAAAGCATTTTAATTAATTTGAATGAGAACTACAAAGTGGTTGGCAAAGAATGCATGGCCGAGAATGTTTATTGCTCGACGGACCAGTGAAAGGACAGAGCAAACAATAACCTTAAGGACAATTCATTTGAAATGTTCATTAAGTTTAGGTTCTGTGTAATTCAGCAGAAAAGTTCAAATTAATCTGAATACCATTAATAATGAACGTTCATTAAGTCATGCGAAGAGTAATCAGTAAGTAATCCATCGGTGCACAGGGGTGGAGGGATGATTTAAATCGTTGTCTTTGTTGCGATTGCGATTGACAATTGGATTCCATTCGATTCGTCCCTCATCTTTGCAATCTGTGCCACAATAATTAGTGAATCGTGTCTAATGCCAAACTCAATTAGGCGCCGCACATGTGCCTTCGATGTTTCCACGGGGTTGAGCCGAAGGAGGTGACGCCTATTAGCGCCTGTGGTTGTCACTGTGGCAACTCTATACCCATTACCGATTGCCTTTGACAGTTCCTACTCCCCCTACCACACTTCCGTATGGACCATGTCGTGTCATTTGTCATACAAATATGGCCGTGTGAATGTCATTACAATGTACAACTGTTCTCGAACAGTTTTGAACTAAATAACGAATTAATTGGTTTAACATTTAATTGAGTTTAATTTTATTTTGTTTATCCATATCGTTTTAATAACAATTTTGTTCAATATCCAAACTTCGTTAAGCCGAAAGTCTCCGTGTTTTTATACGCATTGACTGTACAACTTAAACCATGAACCCTATCGGGATATATTCTAGTCGGGATTTCTCGACTAGAGCCTTCTTACTTCTTTGATATTTTTCGAGCTAAAATCATGTTATTAATTGTCAATGCAGCATTAAACTAAACTTCTGACCCATTTTTTTTATAGAATTTTTTTTATATTTTTCGGTCTAAAATTGTGTTAATTGTGAATGCAGCATTGAACTACATTCTAAACCATGACTTTTGAGGTATTGCATTCGATAATCGGTTAAGTTTTGAGGAAGTTATGACTAGGGGAAGTTCTGACCCATCTTTAAGTAAATTTTTGAGGTATTTTTCCTAATTTTCGAGCTAAAATCATATTATTACCTGTGAATGCAGTATTGAACTAGATACCAAACCATGACTTTTGAGATATTGCATTTTATAATCGGTTAAGTTTTGAGGAAGTTATGACTAGGGGAAGTTCTGACCCATCTTTTTTTTTTTTTTTTATAGAATTTTTTTATATTTTTCGATCTAAAATTGTATTAACTGTGAATGCAGCATTGAACTACATTCTAAGCCATGACTTTTGAGGTATTGCATTTTATAATCGGTTAAGTTTTGAGGAAGTTATGACTGACCCATCTTTAAGTTAATTTTTGAGGTATTTTTCATAATTTTCGAACTAAAATCATGTTACTAACTGTGAATGCAGTATTGAACTAGGTGTCAAGCCATGTCTTTTGAGGTATTGCATTCGAAAATCGGTTAAATTTTGAGAAAGTTATGACTAGGGGAACTTCTGACCCATCTTTTACTTGTTTTTTTTTATACCCTTAACCCATTGAAAATGGGTAAAAAGGGTATAATGGATTTGTGCAAAAGTATGTAACAGGCAGAAGGAAGCATCTCCGACCCCATAAAGTATATATATTCTTGATCAGCATCAACAGCCGAGTCGATATAGCCATGTCCGTCTGTCCGTCCGTCCGTCTGTCCGTCCGTCCGTCTGTCCGTCCGTCCGTCTGTCCGCCTGTCCGTCTGTCCGTCCGTATGTATGAACGCGTCGATCTCAGAGGCTATAAGAGCTAGAGACTCTAGATTTGGTATATAAGCTCGCCTAATCCCTAGGCAGTACAAGTTTATTTTAGATTTTCGATAACTCTTCCCGTTTCCGATATACTCATGTAATCGATAACAACAAAATCTTCAATTTAGAAAACTTTTTGATGCAGTTTGAAACATCAGACTAAATAAAGACAATCTGTGAAAATTTTATTGAAATCGGTTGAGAAACACTGGAGATATGGAGTATTGAAATTAAGAAGGTATGCACTATACGCGTATACATACACACACTCACACATACTTGTATAAGTATAGGGTTAAGGGTATAGTCTAGTCGGGATTTCTCGACTAGAGCCTTCTTACTTGTTTTGGAAAGAATTTTTTCATGGAAATCGATCTAAAATCATGTTAAAAACTGGAAATGCAGTATTAATTTAGGCCCCAAGCCACGACTTTTAAGGTACTGCATTCCATAATCGGTTAAGTTTTGACGAAGTTATGACTTCGGAAAGTGTTGACCTATGACTTCGGAAAGTTCTGACCTATCATTCAAGTTGATTTTTTTGGAAAGAATTTTTTCATGAAACTCGATCTAAAATCATGTTAAAAACTGGAAATGCAGTATTAATTTAGACCCCAAGCCAGGACTTTTAAGGTATTGCATTTGATAATCGGTTGAGTTTTGACGAAGTTATGACTACGGAAAGTGTTGACCTATGACTTCCGAAAGTTCTGACCCATCATTCAAGTTGATTTTTTTGGAAAGAATTTTTTCATGAAAATCGATCTAAAATCATGTTATAAACTGGAAATGCAGTATTAATTTAGATCACAAGCCACGACTTTTAAGGTATTGCATTTGATAATCGGTTGAGTTTTGACGAAGTTATGACTTCAGAAAGTTCTGACCTATGACTTCGGAAAGTTCTGACCCATCATTCAAGTTGATTTTTTTGGAAAGAATTTTTTCATGAAAATCGATCTAAAATCATGTTATAAACTGGAAATGCTGTATTAATATAGATCCCAATACAGGACTTTTAAGGTATTGCATTTGATAATCGGTTGAGTTTTGACGAAGTTATGACTACGAAAAGGGTTGACCTATGACTTCGGAAAGTTCTGACCTATCATTCAAGTTGATTTTTTTGGAAAGAATTTTTTATGAAACTCGATCTAAAATCATGTTAAAAACTGGAAATGCAGTATTAATTTAGACCCCAAGCCAGGACTTTTAAGGTATTTCATTTGATAATCGGTTGAGTTTCGACGAAGTTATGACTTCGGAAAGTTCTGACCTATGACTTCGGAAAGTTCTGACCCATCATTCATTCGATTTGTTTGGAAAGAATTTTTTCATGAAAATCGATCTAAAATCATGTTAAAAACTGGAAATGCAGTATTAATTTAGATCACAAGCCATGACTTTTAAGGTATTGCATTTGATAATCGGTTGAGTGGTGACGAAGTTGTGACTTCGGAAAGTTTTGACCCATCTTCAAGTTATTTTTTTGGAAAGAATTTTTTCATGAAAATCGATCTAAAATCATGTTATAAACTGGAAATGCAGTATTAATTAAGATCCCAAGACATGACTTTTAAGGTATTGCATTTGATAATCGGTTGAGTTTTGACGAAGTTATGACTTCGGAAAGTTCTGACCTATGACTTCGGAAAGTTCTGACCCATCATTCAAGTTGATTTTTTTGGAAAGAATTTTTTCATGAAAATCGATCTAAAATCATGTTATAAACTGGAAATGCAGTATTAATTTAGATCACATGCCATGACTTTTAAGGTATTGCATTTGATAATCGGTTGAGTTTTGACGAAGTTATGACTTCGGAAAGTTTTTACCCATCTTCAAGTTATTTTTTTGGAAAGAATTTTTTCATGAAAATCGATCTAAAATCATGTTATAAACTGGAAATGCAGTATTAATTAAGATCCCAAGACATGACTTTTAAGGTATTGCATTTGATAATCGGTTGAGTTTTGACGAAGTTATGACTTCGGAAAGTTCTGACCCATCATTCAAGTTGATTTTTTTGGAAAGAATTTTTTCATGAAAATCGATCTAAAATCATGTTAAAAACTGGAAATGCAGTACTAATTTAGATCACAAGCCACGACTTTTAAGGTATTGCATTTGATAATCGGTTGAGTTTTGACGAAGTTATGACTTCGGAAAGTTCTGAGCTATGACTTCGGAAAGTTTTGACCTATATTCAAGTTAATTTTTTTGGAAAGAATTTTTTCATGAAAATCGATCTAAAATCATGTTAAAAACTGGAAATGCAGTATTAATTTAGATCCAAAGCCATGACTTTTAAGGTATTTCATTTGATAATCGGTTGAGTTTCGACGAAGTTATGACTTCGGAAAGTTCTGACCTATGACTTCGGAAAGTTCTGACCCATCATTCATTCGATTTGTTTGGAAAGAATTTTTTCATGAAAATCGATCTAAAATCATGTTAAAAACTGGAAATGCAGTATTAATTTAGATCACAAGCCACGACTTTTAAGGTATTGCATTTGATAATCGGTTGAGTTTAAACGAAGTTATGACTTCGGAAAGTTCTGACCTATGACTTCGGAAAGTTCTGACCCATCATTCAAGTTGATTTTTTTGGAAATAATTTTTTCATGAAAATCGATCTAAAATCATGTTAAAAACTGGAAATGCAGTATTAATTTAGATCACAAGCCACGACTTTTCAGGTATTGCATTTGATAATCGGTTGAGTTTGGACGAAGTTATGACTTCGGAAAGTTCTGACCTATGACTTCGGAAAGTTCTGACCCATCTTCAAGTTAATTTTTTTGGAAAGAATTTTTTCATGAAAATCGATCTAAAATCATGTTATATACTGGAAATGCAGTACTAATTTAGATCACAAGCCACGACTTTTAAGGTATTGCATTTGATAATCGGTTGAGTTTTGACGAAGTTATGAGCTCGGAAAGTTTTGACCCATCTTCAAGTTATTTTTTTGGAAAGAATTTTTTCATGAAAATCGATCTAAAATCATGTTAAAAACAGGAAATGCAGTATTAATTTAGATCACAAGCCACGACTTTTAAGGTGTTGCATTTGATAATCGGTTGAGTTTTGACGAAGTTATGACTTCGGAAAGTTCTGACCTATGACTTCGGAAAGTTCTGACCCATCATTCAAGTTGATTTTTTTGGATAGAATTTTTTCATGAAAATCGATCTAAAATCATGTTAAAAACTGGAAATGCAGTATTAATTTAGATCACAAGCCACGACTTTTAAGGTATTGCATTTGATAATCGGTTGAGTTTTGACGAAGTTATGACTTCGGAAAGTTTTGACCCATCTTCAAGTTATTTTTATGGAAAGAATTTTTTCATGAAAATCGATCTAAAATCATGTTATAAACTGGAAAATCAGTATTAATTTAGATCCCAAGCCATGACTTTTAAGGTATTGCATTTGATAATCGGTTGAGTTTTGACGAAGTTATGACTTCGGAAAGTTCTGACCTATGACTTCGGAAAATTCTGACCCATCTTCAAGTTAATTTTTTTGGAAAGAATTTTTTCATGAAAATCGATCTAAAATCATGTTATAAACTGGAAATGCAGTATTAATTTAGATCACAAGCCACGACTTTTAAGGTATTGCATTTGATAATCGGTTGAGTTTTGACGAAGTTATGAGTTCGGAAAGTTTTGACCCATCTTCAAGTTATTTTTTTGGAAAGAATTTTTTCATGAAAATCGATCTAAAATCATGTTAAAAACTGGAAATGCAGTATTAATTTAGATCACAAGCCACGACTTTTAAGGTATTGCATTTGATAATCGGTTGAGTTTTGACGAAGTTATGACTTCGGAAAGTTCTGACCTATGACTTCGGAAAGTTTTGACCCATCTTCACGTTAATTTTTTTGGAAAGAATTTTTTCATGAAAATCGATCTAAAATCATGTTATAAACTGGAAATGCAGTATTAATTTAGATCACAAGCCACGACTTTTAAGGTATTGCATTTGATAATCGGTTGAGTTTTGACGAAGTTATGACTTCGGAAAGTTCTGACATATGACTTCGGAAAGTTCTGACCCATCATTCAAGTTGATTTTTTTGGAAAGAATTTTTTCATGAAAATCGATCTAAAATCATGTTATAAACTGGAAATGCAGTATTAATTTAGATCACATGCCATGACTTTTAAGGTATTGCATTTGATAATCGGTTGAGTTTTGACGAAGTTATGACTTCGGAAAGTTTTTACCCATCTTCAAGTTATTTTTTTGGAAAGAATTTTTTCATGAAAATCGATAAAAAATCATGTTATAAACTGGAAATGCAGTATTAATTTAGATCCCAAGCCATGACTTTTAAGGTATTGCATTTGATAATCGGTTGAGTTTTGACGAAGTTATGAGTTCGGAAAGTTTTGACCCATCTTCAAGTTATTTCTTTGGAAAGAATTTTTTCATGAAAATCGATCTAAAATCATGTTAAAAAATGGAAATGCAGTATTAATTTAGATCACAAGCCACGACTTTTAAGGTATTGCATTTGATAATCGGTTGAGTTTTGACGAAGTTATGACTTCGGAAAGTTCTGACCTATGACTTCGGAAAGTTCTGACCCATCATTCAAGTTGATTTTTTTGGATAGAATTTTTTCATGAAAATCGATCTAAAATCATGTTATAAACTGGAAATGCAGTATTAATTTAGATCACAAGCCACGACTTTTAAGGTATTGCATTTGATAATCGGTTGAGTTTTGACGAAGTTATGACTTCGGAAAGTTCTGACCTATGACTTCGGAAAGTTCTGACCCATCATTCAAGTTGATTTTTTT
>JAWNNV010001267.1:0-59655 GCA_035044485.1 Scaptomyza reducta | reverse complement strand
GTAATCAAAAGCAAGACGAGAATGCAAATACGTATAGAAACTTGCACTTCATGAGCGAGTAACAAGAAATGATCAACTAAGGATTTGCGTAAGGCTATCCTTTTTTCGACATGCCCTAAAGAGATTTTCTAATATGTTCCAAACAAACAATGAAGTTAAGTAGTGAGGAGACTGACTTCGATTAGCACATAAAGCTAATAATTTTCTTGATATCAACTATACCTACTTACATCTGCACAAATTTGATTTCTAGGATTCATTCTTTGAGTAAATACGTACTCAATTGAATAACCGTTTTGTTACATTTAATAATAACTAGCTATGCAAATGGGAATAACAAAGGACACTGCAAAATTATGAATCCTCGCAGCTCGTCAACATGCCTCTTCAACATACCTCGTCGAAATGCTTAACGTGCTGTGACGTTAAATTAGCGTCTATGGACGATGTTGTTGGCGGTGGCGTTGTCTCCGCAGAAGGTCGTCGAGCATTTTTTACGCTGCCAGCCAAACGTTGTGGCAAACTGCGCATTTGTAGTTGCTGTTGCTGTTGCAATGGAACACTGCCGCCGCGATCACGCTGCGGGCTGGTGGTGCGACTGCTCGATGGCGATGACTGTTGGCTGCTTAACATTGGCGAGCTGGCTTGTGGCGGTGGCAGTTGGTGGTCCAGACTTTGTTGTGGCTGTTGTTGCTGCTGCTGCGGCGGCACCGCATACATGCTACGCATTGACCAAGCGTTCGCCGCCGCTGCCGCTATGGCATTTGTGTCTGCTGGAATGGTGATGTTGGATTGCATCAAATGTTGCATGCCGTCGACTTCAGTACCCGGCGGCAGTAGCTGCAAGTAAATATATATTTTTTAATTCAATTATATTGAGTTTCAAGCTTCGAGTTCTACGGGACTTATGGATCGTGCGAACTTATATCAAGAACAATTTATAAAATATAAAGGATTAAATAAAAAAAAATGTGAATATTCACGGTGAAATCAGATACATTGATATTCCGCCGATTCGCTGAACATATTCTCATGGAATTCAGTAAGAACTGAACTGATTTCGAAAACAAAAATGGGGTATGCCCCAAACATGAATTCGCTGTTACCTTGGTCCAGGGCTGTGGATACATCATTGGTGTTGCCACCTGCTGTGTTTGCATCATTTGAACCATGGGATGATGAAAAGGCGGTGGTGGTGCTTGCTGCTGTTGTTGTGGCTGCTGTTGCTGTTGCTGCTGCTGCTGATGCAGCAGGTGCTGTGGATGAGCCGACTGTGGCTGCTGTTGTTGCTGCTGTTGGTTAAGGATGAGTGATTCCTTAATTTTAGCCAGAATTTCACCGCATTTGGTGTTTTGATGGTATGAAAAAACAGGATGCTTGGCGGCCATTGTATACACAAGCAAGAGCTCCAAAAACGCATCCTGATCGTTGATACTGGCAAAATCACGTTCGCCCCAGCATTCGAGAGTGCGAAAAATTTCGCTAACACAATTACGATTGCAAGCGCGGATCAATGCCAAATAGAGCGCCATTTTGCGGCGTATCTTTTTGTCGGTCGGTTCACCCTTCTGGCAGTTGTACATGTCGGCAGCTAGATCCTGTGGATTATTCGCACGCAACTCCATGCCGCGCAGCTCGGGCGAATCGCGTCGGCCAAGATCCTCCAGGCAGGTGCCCAGAAAACGCAGCTCGAACGGCAAGCATGCCTCGAACAATGAACACATGGTATCGATGCGATTGTAGCTCTCCAGAGTCTTAAACCACTGTAGGACGTCTTTTGGACAAATCATTTCCAATTTTGTTGTGGCACGCACGCATCTACTAACTAAAGTCTAGCCTGGAGTGTTTATATGGATGTATGTTTGTTGACCTGTGTGTATGTGTGTATATATATATACATATATATATATATATGTGTGTGTGTGTGTGTAAGTGTGCTTATGTGTATTTGTCGGTGTATAGTGGCTGCTGCTCTAGTTACGTGTGGTGGGTGCAAAAAACCACAACAACAACAATACACTAAAATGTCGTCTTGTATTGAGACAGCAGCTGCTCTGTTGCTCTCCTCCACTCGCTTCTCCCTTTGTTCGTTGCTGTAGCGGCAGCTAATTAATTTTTATGCACGTTTTTTTTTTCTGCTATGCCGCTGTTGTTTTTTTTTTGGGTTTTTTTTGTTTTTTTTTTTTTGATGCTTCACAAAGACGTCGACTGCTGCTTCTGCTGCTGCCCACTACTAGTTGTCGCATACATTTGCGGGCGCTGCTGCACCAATGTGGCCAGAGAGACTCCACAAAAATCTACTCGCTACTCGACTTGACTCGACGACTCGTCGTTGCCGCAGTATGCTTTGGCTGCTGCTTACTTGCATGGAGTTTTTTCAACTTCAATACACGCGCACTGTCCACTGTTTTCAATATTTATGCGATATGCACGTAAGTAAATTCACACTTTGATGCATTTGCACACTTTGCATATTATTTGCCCTTGTGTGTGTGTGTGTGTTTTCACAAAATTTTTCTGCTTTCTGCTCCAAGAAGAATGCAACTAGATAGGGTTGTTGATATTGCAAAGATATATCGATGTTGACTAGTTTCGATACGCAATTATGTTATCAGCATGCGTAACTATCGATAGTTCAATGGCACCAGATAAAATAGTTTACATTGAATTCGTTATTTCAATTGATATTCTTTTATCCAATACTACAATACTTCCACATTTATGATTATAAAAAATACTAAATTAATAAGACGCATTGGAAATCAATGAAGATTCGCGATGACCGCTACAAATTTTGATTTTGCTGTTAGACAGCACTGACAACGCACTCCTACAATATATCGGTATAGTTTTCCGATTAAAAATGCCACAAAACACGATATTTTCAATATATAATACCTAGTTACTTAAAAATTTAAGATAACTTCGATTTAAATGTTTTTTGGCCATTTTTCTGGAAAATATACATGTTAATAAATGTGAAACTTCAATCATAAAAAATTGGGATAATTGTATTATTGTTTTTAATTCATTCGCGATACAGCTATGCAAGATTAACGTTTATGGATAAGAATAAATTTGCAGAATTTGCTTAGAAACCATCTTCATCGTCTTCAGCCATCTCCTTAGCTAGCTCCAAGTCTTGTTGTTCACGTTCGCGACGTTCCTCGGCGCTCTCCAAGTCCTTGCCGTAAGATTTAGGCGGATAGCGCATAGCCTTAACGCTCTGATTATGCAAATTTAGGCAAAACGAGATGCGCTCATGGAAAGCAAGTTGTGGTTCGCGTGTGCTATATATATCAGTACTTTCCTTGCTGCGCATATAGTTCTGGGCCGGATCTAAGGTCGCCTCAATCACACCATCACGAATAGCTTTTGAGACTATAAATTCGGCATCCTCTGCGGAGTCTAACATTAAACGTTTTGCAATATCCTTAGGCGAAATGCGGGAGTACGACAGTCCAATGGAGCGTATAGCCGTCTTGATTACATTGTGTCGCAGCCGTATGATTAGAGTAAATGTATGATCCATCTGAAACTTGGGCCCGAACTGTACAACCACATCTCCAAAGCGCTTCAGATTACCCAAACGCACAGCCTGTGTGAGTTGGAAATATGGTCCCAGTGATTGGCGCAAGTTCCCCTGTCGGAACACCACGCGCTCCGGTATGTTGCCCAGCAACAGTTCCACGACAATAATCAGTTTTTGCACCGTCTGGCGGAAGCCAATGGCTGCGTGTTGTGGGGATTTGCGCAACGCTTGGACAAGATGCTTGTGTGCGTCGCTGTACTCCAGCTTGGCAGCCTTAATGCGACCCAAATAGTAGAGAAAACGCGCCCACTCATTGTTGCTAGCGGACTCCGGGTAGACAGATTTCTTGACCAGCTTATCGGCCTGGTCGTACAATGCATAGTGCAGGTAATTACGCAGCAGGCAATTGAGCAGAACAGCCTGTCCCTCGAAATCGTTACGCAGTGTGGCGGTACGCAGGCGCGCATGCAAAAAGGCACGGATGCCCTCCAGTCCATTATTCAGTTCGGCGACGCGCGAATAATAGAAATACGATTTGGCTCCAATGAGATCCAATGTGCGGCGATTTTGTATAGATATTTTGGACATCAATGCATCGGAGCAAGTGCCAGCGCGCTTTAAGTCGCCGGCATCAATTAATTTCACTAGCAGCAGCAAATAGTAATAGGCATCAACTTCGGCAATGGGCGCCTTTGATGCCACTTGCTTCTTAGCCACATCTGGCAGTTCGGTAGCATCCTTTTCCAGTGCGGGTGTCAATGACAAAGCACTTTCGCGTTCAGTACCAACGGGATAGATTGTTTGTGCCAAGTTGCGAAAGACAACGCCATTCAACTTGCGGCGGGTGATTGGTAGATTGCGCAGCACTCGCAAAATAAACCTTAGGAAAGGGAGTGTAATAATTTATTTAAATATAATGCAGTTGATAAGTATGTTATTATAAACGAATATAAACTCTTGTATTCAATGCGGTGTAAATGCACATTACACCAATAAGCGCCAAGTTAACCCCGCATTAGTTTAAATTGTTTACTTACCGTGATTCCTTCGAGGCCACAGACTTTTCAATCTGACGAATTTGTTCGCGTATTTCTTGGACAGACGCAAGATCTTGATTTTTTTTCTCATCTGCCAACGTTTCAGCTGTAGCGTCTACCTCCATTTCTACATCGTTTTGTATTGCAACATCGGCAGAGTTTGTCATTTTTCAAGTACTTGCAATTTGCGTTTAACTACTGTTTATGTTTTAAATTATTTTCACAGAAATCGGCATACAAAATTGCCAAGTAATGCAAGGCTCTAGAGATGAACGAATTTTCCGACAAACACTTTAATTGCATAAATGTAAAATGTTGGCTATCGATATATTACTGTTAACGGCATTTTGCGCTGTTAATTAACAGAACGAGTTCACAGACTTTACCACTCAGCTCGTTCAACAGCTGTTTATCACTGAACGTTATGAGATAGCAATATATTTTTAAGAAATAAAATAAGCTCATTAAATTATTGAATAGTGAATGAAAAAACATATTTAATTATGTTACGCGGCAAACATGTGATACGCCAGCTGCAGCTGCCACTTCAGCGTGCCTATTCAACTGGTACTAACCCACCCGGCAGTAACGATAAAGAGGATAAACATCCCATTAGGCGGACTTTTCGATTACTTGGAAATGATATGCTTAAGATCAAAGAATTCTTTGTACCGAATGCTGACAAGTACGAGGAGACGGCCAAGCCCATTGCAACACAGAGTAAATACAAATTTGCTGGCGATCAAGGAGTCACCGACGAATTCCAGACGCATTGCGATGTCCTGGTTATAGGAGGTGGCGGCATTGGCAGCTCCATAGCATATTGGCTGAAAGAAAAAGCTCGCAATGGACTTAATGTGGTTGTTGTTGAAAAGGACGATAAAGTATGATATATTTTAGACATATGCGATGAACTAAAATGGCTGATAAATCGTATCTTTCTCACTTTTTTAACAGCATACACAATCCGCCACACGGGTATCCTTGGGTGCGCTATCGCAGCAGTTCTCGCTACCGGAAAACATCCAAATGTCGTTATTTGGTGCTAACTTTTTGCGTGAAGCCCACGAGCACTTTGGCACCGATATACCCATCAGTTACACGCCGCATGGACAATTAGTTCTGGCCAGCGAAGCAGATGCTGAGATGCTACAGAAGACATCACAGCTGCAAAACGAACTGGGCGCACGCAATGAGTTGCTGACCCCGGAACGATTAGCGGCGAGATTTCCCTGGCTTAATACCGCAGATGTCGCACTGGGCTGTCTTAGCCTGGAGCATGAGGGCTGGTTCGATCCCTGGGCGCTGCTCACAAACTATAGACGCGCTGCCCTTGGCTATGGTGGTCATTTTGTACATGGCAAAGTCGTTGATTTTGTCTTCCAAAATCAGTCGGATATCATTGTAACCGGCGACTCAAGCGCCACCGAGGGCACCTATCAGGGTTTGGATAAAGCTGTTGTGCAAATGTCAGATGGTACACAACGCACGATCAAATTTGCACTGTGCGTTATCGCAGCTGGGATCGATTCAGGAGCAGTAGCCCGATTGGCGCATATTGGCCGTGGTTCAGGCATGCTGAGGGTGCCATTACCCATAGATGCCCGGAAGCGTTATATGTATGAGTTAAGCATACAGGAACAGAATGCTCCTGGCATGGCAATGCCAATGATAGTCGACACGAGTGGAACATTTGTACGAAGGCAAGGCTTAGGTGGCCACTATGTGTGCGCTCACAATGAAAAGCCAGGTGAAGATTCAAATTGTGGCAACCAGGATTATTTTGATTTGAAGGTTAGACCCGAGCTTTTAAAGCGTCTGCCCTCATTTGAAACAGCCAAAGTTGTAAACAGTTTAGCTGGCCATTATGACTACAACGTTTATGATGAGAGCGGAATTATGGGTGCTCATCCGTACTATCACAATCTGTATATTGCCAGCGGTTTCAGTGGTCAGGGCATACAACAGTCGCCGGCTGTTGGTCGTGCCATCGCCGAACTAATTATGGACGGACAGTTTCGCACTTTAGATTTGTCGCGTTTAAGCTTCGACAGATTGATTGTAGATAAACCAATGTTTGAGTTTAACGCTTTGAATTGAGAGTGAATATACTGTATATAATTGTAACATAAAAAGAAAGCCAAGACTCTGTTATTGAAACAATAAAAATCGCAAATAAGCTTATTTGTGGTTACGCAAATCGATCTTTCGAACGATTTGAAAATTAATTTAATTTAATGCACGTTCTTTTTAAACATAAGACGAATGCAAATTTTAGCTATGAAACACTGAACCTTAATTTTTATTTAAACTGTCCTGGTGTTGGCCCAAAAAGACCGCCGCCCTGTTTGCTAGCCGCACGAGATGGCGCAAAGCCAAGCAGCTTTTGTATGTTTTGGCGAATGGACATGGTGCACAGGATGTAAAGAAAGATGAAAGAACAGTCGGTGTAATCATCCCCGGACAGATTTCTGTGACTTAGTCCCTGTATCCACGAGATGGGTGTGAAGGGCAATTGGGCCACGACGCGTCCATCGAAAATACTATTAAACATGCTGAGCAAAGCTGTAAAAGCAAATCCTGTGGCAAACATTGACTTCATCTTGACCAGCGACAAGTCGCGGTTATTGTTCTTTAGCTTTTCCTCATAACGTTCGAGTTTCTTTTTTACCGATTTGTCCAACGTATCGCCATGTGTCTCTTTTTGGCGCTCCACTAGAAGAATTATGTTCTTTACAATAAAAAACCAGGATTTTCAATAAACAGCTACTTACATTTCTTGCTCTGTTTATCTACTTCGGTCTTTAGCCTTTGGTATTTGTCCGTACGGTAAACCAGCACCCAGGTAAGTCCTATAAGACAAGTGAATACGTGTTCATTTTTGAATTATAATAACACTGTTTATTACGTGCTCGCGTTTTTAGTACTTACCTTCACCTAAGAACGCCGTACATATTGATATAAATACAATTAAAAATGTGTCAGACCACATTTTTCGGTTTTTTTTTCCAAAGTAAAATTTTAATGAACTAATTCGATAGCGATTAAAACAAATACTGCTTAGACCGACTAATAATGATCGAAAAAGATTTCATACAACACGTATCGATAAGTATCAAAGCACGCTTAACAGCACTGCACGCGATTACCGCACCTTCGAAGTGTTAACATACACTTTTTTTTGCCTTCCAATGGCGGCAACCCAACGTGATGCGAAATTCAGTGAATTTTATGTTTCGCAGCATACAGCGTTTTCTTAAATAAGAAAAATTCATCAACAGATGCCAACAGGTTTTTTTTAAACACATAATGTGAACTACAGTGTTTAGAAAACATTAAGCTATAATAATATATAGAATCAAGTTATATATTGGCATGGTCACAAGCTGGCCATCTGTAATTTAGTTATATTTAAGAGCTTGAAAATTTCAATTACAATAATTCATTTAATTAACTTGCAGTTGGGATATTATAGTTATGTATGTATAGGCGATTTTTAACACTTGCGGCTAGAGTTTTAGGACTCCGAACTAAGACATGTCCTTGCGCCATGTGCCCGCCGCCTGATCTGGTTGTTGTTGTTGCTGATGCGCGCTGTAAAAAGCTATATTTGGGAAAGAGAGTAAATCAAGTTATGCATATATGTAAGTATATAGAACAGCAAATAGAGAAAGGGGGAAAAAAGAAATTGAAATCTCAATGTTAGGTTTCTTTTGTGAGCGTTTGCAGATAATATTCAATTCAAAGTTAATTTTAACTTCAAGTTGAATATTTATACTCAAAATATTTCAAATGACAAAAATAAAAATGTAAGGGCTTCAATGAGAGCCCCAATGAAATGAATCGCTGCTGTATTTGCTTATTTTTTTTTTTTAGTTTTGTTATCTCTTAAAACTTGACGTCGATGTGACTTCATTTGTTTTGTTTTATTTCGCTTGTTATTTAGTAACTGCCTAGTAACGCCGTCGCTCTCGGTCGCGACTGCGAGAACGTCGACGTTCATTTGAGCGATTGCGACGCGTATCCCGCTGACGATCGCGATCCTTTTCGCGCTCTTTATTGCGCTCCTCGCGCTCCTTAACTCGCTGCTTATGTTCCTCAATGCGCTTTTGACGGAACGCCTCCTTTTCCGCGATCTACAAAGAAAGTTAAAAACGTATAAAGTCAATAACTGTGGGAGAACTGTACAAATAATGCTTACAGCTTCCGGCGTCAGGGGCAGCCAATAAATGCATGGCGTGCCCTTAGTTTTGCGAAATAGATCATCTAATAGTCTGACGGGTGGTTCATTTTCCTTCTTTCTTGCTTTAAGCGCTGCAGTAAAGTAATCGTATAAATCTATTTTATTAAGATCGCTGCATTCCTGCTTACCTGGTGAGCCGCTTCTGCTTCGGCCATGTGCATTATGTTCACCGCGTTCGCGCTCTCGTTCACGTCCTCCGCGATCCCGTTCCCTTGATCGTTTACGATCTGGTCCACTGCGATCTGCATCATCAGCTCCCTTAACACCACGCTCCGATCCACGTAGTCTGGAGTCAACGCGCTCCTTGCTACTGCGCCGTCTATCGTTGCTTGTCTTGTCGCGCTCATTGGGCTCCTTTTTGCCCACATCCCATTCCCGAACTGGTCGTGCCGGCTGTGCAATAAAGAATTGTATGATTCATAGTATGTATGTAATGAATTGCTTGAGGTACATACGTTTTTTTCGCCAGCATCCAAGCGTGACCAAGTATTGCCCGCGTTTTGATTATCTCTGGTATTGTCCTGTGGGTACTTGGGTGTCTCATTTTTTGTCGATTGTATAGCTCGATCCATGTCAGAACGGCTGCCAAAGTCGACATTCAAACACTTGGGATTCGAGACCGGCCAACGGACGCCATGCAGGGCGTGTCGCGTTTCAATGGCTTCGCTGTTGAATAAATTTAATTAAATTAATTAATTAATAATAATATAGAATTAATTAGTGAAATAAAAGGAACTTACTCCTCTGTAGCATATGCAACATAGCATTTCGATTTAATGCGATCGATCCAGAAGCCATCCTCATCAGCAATCTTGCCAGTGCGCGCCAACAGTCCTTTCAGCTGCAGCACCGTAAAGGGACGCACCAGATTGGTAATGAATAGAACATGACTGGAGCGATTGCGTGCCGGACTGGGAGAGCGGGCAACGGGAACAGCAGCGTTGGAGGCAGGCTCAACAGCTGATTTACTTGCGCCTGATACTGTTACAACCATTTCTTTCTCAACTAGTTTGGGATGCGGCTTTTGCGGCACCTCAGCGGTTGCGTTGCCTTCGTCGCGATCTTTGATGACTCGCAGTTCGGGTGTCAACGATCGTTCGTCCGTGTCGTGATCGCTGGTGACAAGTCCCTCTTCCTCCGACGATGACTCCAACTGCACGTCGCTGAGCGGCACTGGATTTACTACGTCCGCTATGATGTTCTTTAATGAATCCGTCGAAATGGCAAGCACTGGCGGGGCGCGATCGGCCACTTTTTTGCTTAGCCATTTGCGTTTGCGTACGGATCGCTGCTGTGTAACAGATTGCTGTTTATCCTGCTCCTTGTTGGTTTGTTGCTCTGTTTCTGGCTCGACAGATTCCTTGTGATTCTCCTTGGGTTCATCAGCCTTGACTGGTTTGTTGCTGTTCAGTTTGGGATTCGTTGCCTGTTCCACTCTCTCTGATGTCCTTTCTTCCACGTCCTCTGCTTGAATTTCTAATACATCGCTTGTGGTTTTTAGATTGTCCTCATCCTTACTTTCTGTAAAGCTTAAAGAAGAAGCAACTTTTACCTCTTCCACGCTCCGGTCTGCTGCATCACAGTCCCTGTTTCTGTCCTTGCCCGTCTCATTCCTGGTGCTGTCCTTGCCTGTCTTCTGTTCTTCGGTATCATCGTCCTTGGTTTGGTCCTTGCAAATCTCCGCTGCTGTCACTTCTACATCTTTGTCGGGTATAACTGGCTCTGGCTCTGTTTCCTTGCGCTGTTTTGCCGGTTGCTCATCGGGTTCCCTTTCAGCCGATAGCTTGTTATCGATATCGACCTTCTTGTTACCACTTGACTCAGAGCCATTTTCCACTTCCTCGGGTATTGTTTCCACCTTTCGCTCGACACTCTTCTCGCGCTGACTGCTAGCACTATTGCGCTTTTTAGGTGTCGTGCGTGTGTTGCGGCTTTTGCGCACTGGCGACGTCGCTGCTACTGCCGCATGTTCCTCAATAGAGGTACGCTGACCACGCTCCACATTGATTTCTTCAATTATTGTTGTCGGTTTTGGTTCTTCTACTTTCTCGACCAGCGTCTCATCCTCGGTTTTTTCATTTTCCGATACTTTTCGCGATCTACGACTGCGGCGTGCCGGCAATGGTGCTGGCGATGAAGATTTTTTTCGCTCGCTACGACGTCTCATAGCTGTAAGAAAATAATGCTCCCCGCACACTTATGCCACTGATAAAAACACTAAAAAAAAATGCTCTTGCACTTATTTTTGAAGTCAGTGGTTATCTTTTAAGTTAAACGTATAATTTTTTTTAGTTATATTGCGATGTGAAACCTTCCATAACTCGTTAAAAGAAAATTTTGGGTGCCAGCGAAAAGCGTCAATCCGCCATCAATAGGTAGGGTTGATTTTTTAGTGCAACTAATGCTTAAAAGCTATCGCAAAGGCAAGCTATCGATACTATTGCAACTTTTGGGATGTCGATAAATTTAAATAACACTCTCGTTGCTTTTCAGTTTGATAGAAATTAATTAAAATCTTTATTAAATGCCTACAAGTAAAAAGATTTGGCTTAAAGTGTTGCCATTATTGGAAACCATATTCTAGTTCTCTTATAAGAAACGTTGAGTTTAACTATATTAATTAGCGGCACTAAAATAATTGTAACTGACCTCGTTTTACAACACTGAATTGACTCATATTTCGTAATTGAACAGCACGACCAAAATAAAAATTCATAAGTAAATACTAAAATGAATTAAGTACAATATGATTTTAAAGAATTTTGGTAAATTTACACAAATATTGTGTCGCCTCCGATGTGTGCGTGGTGTTGTCACAAATCCCCACGATTATGCCATTTTGAATGTGCAAAAGCCAACAAATCTCACACAACAAACAAGAGCATTATGTTCTGTTAATACACGGCAGCAGCACCAGGAGGAGGAGGAGCAACGCTCCTCTGCATATCCGCACACAGGTTTAATATTTTCGGCGGCGCTTGGCTTTAACTTATTTGGTGGCAGCGATGACAAGGAACGTGAAGAATCGCCCGAAACAAAATTAATAAATACAATTAAGCGTTCGATAATGTGCATACAAAACGAACAGTATGACAAAGCTGAGCAAATGCTACATCTCTCACTACGTATGGCCCAAGATTTGCAATCATCGAATGGTATTACCTACGTTTACGATCTAATGGCCAATTTGGCCATGGAGCGCGAACAGTTTAAAAAGGCAGAGAAGTTGTTTGTGGATGTTATGAAGCGCCTTATGTCGGAGGGACACACAGAGGATAGTCCCAAAATGTTGCACATAAGCTCGAAAATAGCGCACATGTCCCAGCTACAAGGTGAATTGGAAAAAAGCTTTCAAGGCTTTAAATGGACACTGATGCGCCTAGCAAAACTAGTGGAGGAAGTGCCAAAAGACAATGATATACTGGAGCTTTATGGCCTGACAAAGAACTGGTATTGAAGGTTGTTCCATGCTTCCTTACAGACAATAACTAACTTCAAATTTTAATTTGAATATTTTTGAAATTATGAAACTTAAACCATTATTTTTTTAAGGTTTGGCCAGTTGCTGATGAAACAGGGTAAATACGACGAGGCGAAGAACGTTTTTAAAGAGGCTCTGGCGATTCTCGTCGAAGTCTATGGCACCCTCAACGATGCTTCAGTGACGATTTTAAATAATATCAGCGTAGCTTACGTTAATGTATGTCATACACAAATGTTGAAAACGCCTAACATCTAAATTATTTAAATTAATAGTTGGAAAATTACTCGGAGGCAAAGGAAACGCTATTGCATGCCCTGTCCATAGCCAAGGAGCTAAACGATGCCACTCAAGAGGGCGTGATTCAAGCCAATTTGGGTCTGGTATATCTGCGCGAAGGCCTGCTAAAAGAGGCGGAAAAGTTTTGCAAGCTTGCGTGGAAACTTGGGAAAAGTGGGAATAGCGCTGATGCATTGGAGCAAGCTGAGTATTGTTTAAACGAAATTAAAACTAGTACAAGTGGCTGCAAGTGAGATAGCACAGTTTAAGAAATATATAATGACTTTATATTGTTACTTAACTTAACTCACAAAAAGCTTTCGATGTTTTCTTTAAATATATATTTCTTAGAAATGTGGAAATAAATAACTCTGTTTAAAAACATAATATTTGAATAGTTTTACGATCTGGAATTGGTTTTATTAGATGTAAAAAAATATAATATTTTGAAAAGTATATAAATTTTAAATTTGAGGCATTTATTAGTGAGCGGAGAATGTATTTCCATATAGGATTTTATAAATTCCACTTCGTGATTCTCTTAATACAAAACTTGACGTTTCCCCAAGTACAATTGGGCCACATATATATTTTTAAATCACACTAAATATTTGATTTAGTGGCTCTGCTGTTGTTGCTATTATTCAAACTTAGCTATAACAATCATGAGTGCAACGCCGGTAAGGAGCGCAAATATTTCCTTCAAGGATTGCTTCAGCTTTGTCGACTCCTCCAGCAGTTCGGGCAGCACACTAACTGTCGCAATGTATATGAAACCACCGGCCGTGAAGGGCAATACCCAGGGTGCTGAGCTGCCATCGCTGCTGCCAGCACCCAGTAATGCCAGTGCAGTGCCTGCCAAAGCGCCCAGTGCTGTCACCAGCTGCAGCAGCATGGCTTTGCGGCGAGAGCAACCGGATTTAATCAGTATGGCAAAGTCACCAATCTCGTGCGGCACCTCGTGCAGCAGTATGGTAATAGTGGTGATAATGCCAACGCTGTTGCCTGCCAGGTATGAAGCACCAATTGCCAAACCATCTGTGAAATTGTGTGCAAAGTCTGCAGCTAAATTCAAATAGCCAGATATTTCCACTTCGCCCTCGTCATCATCATCTTTCTTAGCAATTGTCTTCGGTTTCGTGGTTTTTGTCTTCTTCTTATCCCCGGCGGCAGTCTCCTTTTCCTGGACAATGGGTTTTGGTTTAGGTTTTGGTGCACCATGACTGTGTCCATGTCCACCAGATCCGCCGCCCTTAAGTATCCGTACTATTTTCTCTACAGACAGAAAGGCAATAATACCGCCAAGCACCCAAAGACCAACGCTCATATCATGACCATGCGCATGCCCCTCCTCCCCATGGTGATGGTGATCATGATGATCGTGGTCGTGTCCATGATCACCATGACTGTGCGGATGCGTGGCGTGTGGTATCAAGTGTAGAAACGCATCACCCAGCAAGCCGCCAGACGCAAAAGCTAGCAACACTTTTAGACGTGGTTTCATTGCATCGCTGTTATCTAACGGTATCACGGACAGCAGCACAAATGGAGCGGCACTGATAAGCAGCGTCGAGCCCATTGAATGCAGCCAAATGCTCTTCATATCTGTAAAAAAATAGAACGTCATAAATATACATAAGTTGTAGCTTAACTAGCGACAGCTTACCTAAGGACGCCGACTTTGTAGCGTGATGTTCATGATGATGATGAGCATGGGGTTCATGATGATCATGAGCATGGGCATGATCATGGTCGTGATCATGGTGGTGATGGTCGTGGCCATGGAGATCATGATGGTCATGATGGTCATGATCATGATCGTGGTCGTGATGATCGTGAATTACTGGCGGCGCATTCTTAGCATCAAATTTCTCATTTGCTTCGCGGGAGTATTTAAAACTGGGATTGCTCTGACTTTGGCATATTGCAGGCAACGATAGAAGTATGGCTATAAGTAGGACGCCCAGCGCCACTTTTTGATAGAATTGAAACCTTGACGGTTGTACATTTGTCAACTGTTTCGGCATATTTGGCCACTTTTCTCCTTCACACGCGTCGGTATTTTTTTTATTTATTGTGACGTGTGTTTTTTTTTTGTCGAGTACTAATGAATTCGATAGCTACTAAATACTCATCGTTATCGATGCCTAGCTCAATTCGTATCGACTGCATGTGGTATTTTTAGTATATTTTTTGTCAACAAATGCACTTATAAGTTATCGATATTCAATTTATATAATTCTTTCAGTGTTCAGGAAGATAATCGAAGTAAATTCAAACGGTATCCCTCGTTCGCACATAAAAATCCACTATCATAATTTATTATGATATGGTATAGACACATTCGAGAACTTGGATCATATAGTTCTTATTCCTTAAACACCCAAAAACACATTATGAATTTGATTATCATATTTAACATTTAATGACATTTATACATTCACTAAAGAAGCGGTTTGTATGTAAACAAAATATATTTAAGAAAAAACTTTAAAAGGATTCGGTTTGTGTTTAACAATACAATCGGGTTGGTTTCAGTAAGATATTTAAGGAATTCAACAGTAATTAGTTAAAGATTGGTGGTTTAACTCTTTAATCGACATATTTTTTATTAAAATTTCTTGAATATTTTATTGCGGAAGTCATAATTGCCAGATACACTTCCAAAATAATAAATAAATAATTGTTCAATTAAAATGCTGATGGTAAATACCATTTAATAGATTTTTAATTAGTTTTTCGTTGTCGTTAAACGATCCTAATAAACTATTGACATGTGTGCGTAAGTGCGGTGAAGTGTGTGTGTGTGTGTGTGTGTGAATGTAGAAGAAAAAAAGTTTCTTGTTTACATGAAGTATATGATGCCATAGATTAATCGCTTATTGAATCGAAAAAAAATACAATTCGTGTGTAAAGCTCAATAAATAATAAGTTGCGAGTTGAGTTTGCCAAAAGTAAAATATAAATAATGACATGATTGGAGCTGGAACGAATAGGTGGTATCAGCTGTTGACGACACGCAACGGTATCCATGTAAAATGTAAATGTAGGTAGTAATTTTAACATCTTTTTTGTAGTATATACAAGCCACTTTGGTTGCGAATTGCTTGGTGCACTGCTTGGTGCGCTCAGTACAGGTTGATCTTCTTTAGTATCGTCTTGCGGCACATGTGGCAAGTCCTCAACGTTTCGGCACAATGCGAGCAGGCGCCGTGACCACATAGAAAGGCCACATCCCGCTTGCGCTCCATGCAAATGCCACAAAAATGCGACTCCTCGAACTCCTGCACCTTGTTCTCCAGATAGCGCAGTAGATCACCAGAGGGCAGGCGTGCCTGATCGCTGGGCGATGATGTAGACGACAGCTGCTGGCTAACGACCTGCCGCCCATTGGCATCCACACGGCGCTCAATGGCAACTCCACAGCGCAGACATTTCTTCATACGTATGCTGCAGTCCTCGCAAGCAATCTGATGCAGACAGGGTTCTACAAAATTAAATATGTATATAGTGGATATATCCGATGTTGTTCTGGGAATATTTGCTTACCGAAACGCACTAACTGCAGCGGCTCGTTGCATACTATGCACTCCAGTTGGCTTGTGATAATTGCTGGCAATGCCGCAGCTGCTGCCGCACTTGACTCCACTGTTGGCACTGGCGGCTTTGGTGCTTTCTTGCGTGGCGCCACCTGAGGTGAAACACTGGTGGTGGCGGCATCCGAATTGAGTTTCTTATTGCCTGGCGATGGCTGCAGACCAGCAGCTGCAGCCGTACTTGTTGCTTCGCTGGGCTTGGGCTGCATCAAGGGCGGAGGTAGCGTCAATGCTGTTGCATCCTCAGCAGAAACAACAACAAACCCATCATCACCGGTGCCAATGTCCAGGGCTTGCATAGTGCGCTGCAGTGGTATGGGATGGGGTGCTGCTGTGGTTAACGTCGTTGTGGTCGTCGTGGTGACAGCCGATTCATCCGTTTGCTGGCCAAAGATCAGCTGCCTTATGTTGCGATCAGTGATCCATTCGAAAATGCTGGCATTGGCATTATTAAGCTCCACACGGCAACCGTGACGGGACAAATAAATGAGCACGCTGTACATTAGACGATCCTCGCTGCGTACGCTTGTCTGCGCCAGGCTGACGAAGAACTTGTGGATTTCGGGCGCATCTTCCGGTGAGGGTTCGGCAGCTTGCTGTAGATTGGATTTCTTGATGACGCACAGATGCATGGCATTGTCGCCATCCTCGTCCTTGGCATTGATGTCGCACGACAGCTTGACCAGGCGCTCAATAACGCTCGGATGTCCTTGCGAGACAGCCAGCAGGAATGGCGTCTGCCGCCGATTGTTGCGTATATCCAATTCGGCCTGACCCTCAGTCACAAGCGTCTCGACGACTTGTGCATGCCCGTTCAGTGCGGCCAGATGCAGTGCCGCAAAGCCATCGTCCTTGCGCACATTAACCAATTGACGTGACAATTGCAGGATGCGACGCGCAGCCACAACATTGCCCTTGAGCGCCGCATGATGCAGCACATTGAAGCCACGATTGTTCTTGACCGTAAAGTCTAAATTTGGTGCATTGCATAGGAGCTCAACCACTTCGGTGTTCTCCTTGCCAATAGCATCGTGCAGTGCCGTATCTCCGTAAGAGTCCTGTATATTGACATTGGCATTGTGTTTCAACAGCTCGCGCACACAATGTGGCGTCTTCTTATGCGCACAAATGTGAAGCGCCGAACAGTGGCTGGAGTTGAGGAAATTGACAGCGGCACCATTCTCGAGCAGGACACGCATCGTTTCCGGCTGGTTGCCAAACGCTGCATAGTGGAGTGCCGAGTCGCCCTCTTTGTCCACCACATTGACATTGGCACCTTTGGAGATGAGGTAGTTGACCAGCTCCACGAAGCCCTGGTGTGAGGCCACCTGAATGCATGCCTTACCGCCGCTCATCACATCCACCTGACTAGGATTCACGTCCAGGTATTGCTTGACAAACTCTAAATGACCTTGGGCCGCCTCGCGCACTAGCTTATCGGCCACAGAGCTGCCGGAGAGGCCAGAGAGGGGTGTCATTACATGATCTGTACGGCGATGACTTAAATCCATCATGCTGTTGGAACGTTCCGCTGCGGTCGCTAATGGTGAACGTTCTAGCTTGACACATTTCGGATTCAATGTCCATTCGAAGCCATCATCCAGCTGCTGTATGCGCAAATCTCCATCCGAATAGACCTTAACCACTTTGCACAGCTTGCCGAGAGCCTAAAAGTATGCAGCACATATTTAATCACAGATTTTATCTGAAATATATGTTACTCACATATCGCATAATATCAATCCATTCGCCGTGTCCTTTCTGCAGTTGCTGTACCTTGTCGGCATCGCTTATAATTGTCACTAAATCGCCTACGCGAAACGATACAACCTTAACGAGTGCGGCGGGATGAAAGGTCCAACGATTGGGACAATTTTCGTACTGTACACTGTGCAAAATAAAAATATTCATCAAAGTTCTATATATATATATTCTATTTGGTTATCTATTTGCTTACCGTATATCGCCTTTTTCGGTTATGCGATGCACTGTGCCCAGTTTGGACAGATGTTCGACCATGCGCGGATTCCAACCACCATGACCCTGCTGTAGCTTCATCAGTGCATCCACCTCCAGGCAGACCTTCACGCGATCGCCCACGGAAAAGCTTGGCTTCACCATGGATACGATTGGCTGCTGTTCCTCCGGCTGGCCCAGTACTGGCATATGATCCTTGTAGTAATGGCCACCGCAAGTTGCTGCCATATATTTAAGATCCACGTTGCCCTTATGACCGAGTCGATAGACGTTTGTTGAGCCCGTTACCCAAGAGACATTGGCGACACTGCGACACGATTCGTTGTCCCAGCCACGTATTTCCATAACACGACCCGTCTTGCCTTCACCGCCGTCCTGATCGTTCCACTCCCAATCCGGACCACGCACAACCTTCGAGCCAACAAAAATGCCACGCAGCTGTACCCGGTGCGATCCTTTGCGCGCTGGCACGCGAACACCCAAGGATGTGGGTGTGGTATAGCGCACAAACGAATGCTCCAAATCGTGCAGATTTCCACCGTAGCAAAAGGCGCACAAATGGTAATTGGTGCACTGGGCGCACTTAAACACAATGCCAGCTATGCCCGCCTTGGAGCAGCCATCACAGACGACATTGGAATGCCGCACGCCTGCAGAAACAAAGAAAGGAACGAAAGTAGTATTAATTGAAAGAGTAGGAACGTATTTTATTCAACTACTTACCAACTTGGGCATTGTCCACAATGATTAGATCGTATTGATTTTGGTAACCCACTCTGTAGTTGGTGCGATGACCCGAATCCCAATTGACCACAACCGTATTCTCGGGCGAATGTGTCGATCCGCAGCGTCCTATTTCACAAACCGTTCCAACGTGACCTTCTCCGTCGTCTGTTGGTTACAGAATGAAAAACAGATTTCTATAAACATGGAGCTGAGATTCGATTTTGAGTTTTCACAGCTTCGCTCGCCGAGTTTCCCTTATGCACTATTTATAAAATGGTATTCACACCCCAATACACAAAATGAAGTACTCCCAAGGAAACATTTCATCCGGTGCGAATAGCACGACGGCGGCGGCGGCGGCGGCTCTTTGCCCTTCGCCAAACATCTCCCCCAGCAAACGAATGTTTTGTATACATACCGAAGTATACATATATGTCTCAGTTGGATACTGATACGAGGCGAGTGCAGCAGCACTCTAAATTTAAACATGCGTGTGGCATGTGGCATGTGGCTCCCTTTATATCCACCAGCTAATTGGCTGGCATTTGATTTATATGTGACATGCACATAAGCTTAGGTATAACAGAACAGTTAGAACAGACGCTCATAATATAAAATGTATAATAGTTGTGCTATGCTGTGCTTGTTTTATACAGTTTAAGCTTAGGTATAACAGAAAAGTTAGAACAGACGCTTATAACATAAAATGTATAATAGTTGTGCTATGCTGTTTTTGTTTTATACAGTTTAAGCTTAAGTATAACAGAAAAGTTAGAACAGACGCTTATAATATAAAATGTATAATATAATATGTTTTATACAGTTTAGATGGGCTCTTATATTCGTTTCGCTGTAAATTAAGAATGTGTTACTATTTATATATTTGTTTTCTCCTCTTATCCATGAAGCAGCTGCAATCCTTGCGAGCGCCCTCTGCTATATTTAAATGGCACGCGCCCCACAACAGACAACAGACAAGCGCTTGACTTCTTTTATGACAGCGCAGTGAAAAAAAACCAATGTGCAAAGAGGGAGACACATGTGTGTTCCGCTCCCCACTCCCCGCTACCCCATCCACCAACGCTGCCTTAACATTTTGTATACAGCGCTACTTGGGAAGCATTCCGGCCGAAGTGAGTGCGTCTAAAAATAGCTCCCCCCGTATCCTCTTCTACATAGTGTAGATCGTTTAGTATTTGTACACACACACACAGTTACACAGTTATACACACCTACACAACCGTATATTGTAAACAAATTATAACAGCTAGTTAATACCTCAAATGGATAAGCATATATGCACACAATTAAAACAAAAAAAGGTGTTGCCATCCTACCTTGATTCGACCATATCCAATTGGGACCGCGTACAACACGTACGCCCGGCGGAATGGCGGCGCGCATTCCCGTATTTAATTGTTGCGTATCTGTCGTCGCCTGTAAATACATTTATACAATATTCAATTACTATTGATTAATTATGATTAACATATTCGGTGTAATTGTGTCAAATAAATATTGCTTCGCGGTAGCAGCTTCGCAAATATTTGGGTCAAACGATAAAATCAGCGCATGTCTAACTGGAAATGCATACGCACAGTAACACACACACATATATATATATATATATATACACACATTGTATTGGGAGATGACCTATGCTGTGATGAACCACCTTGAAACGGGCGAACAGAAGGCGTATTAAGACTTTAAAAATATTAGCACAGTAACTTAAGTATTTTTGTACCTAATTGATTACTAAGTATTTCTTGCAATATGAACTTTACTTAGTAATATTATTTGTTCAATTCGTGCTTAGTAACGCGCCCATCTCTATCAGGTGCCGTATGAAAAAACCCATTGTCTTAGATAGCTGTATGAATCAGCATTGTTTATGAATAAACATTTTCAAAGGTTGGAGGCGGAAGGGGGTTTACACATACGTTTGTATGAAGCGAAATGTCCTTAAACTTTATCTGCTCCTGCAACTGCAGCAATAAGAAAGTGAAATGACGCATGAGATAAGACATATGGATACATATATATATACCCTATATATACACATTTGTATTCCTACTTTGTATATACATATGTGCATGATGGCGAAACGTTCAAATTCCACTTAGCGATTACGCATGTTTTAAGCATTTTCACAGTTACTTTGAAATTATAACAATTTGTTTGTTTTTGTTGTGATGGGGACACACAACTTACCAATGCAATTTTTCGCTTCCGTCAAATGTACAACTGTGTGTGTGTGTGTGTGCGTGTGAATAATTTGTATGCAATTTGATTTCAACGCTTATTTACACTTTACACCCAAAATTGTTGAGAGTACAAATATTACAAATGCATTTTCATGTGCGTGTACTCCCTCGATTTAAACTAATAATTTATATTTTTGCATTTACTAATCTGTTATATACACTAATTTCAAAACATATACAATTTGCCACTATATTGTTTAACGCTGTTAGTTAACGTTCACTTTTTAATTTAGTACACCACGTTTTTGTGTTTTTCATGCAACATTTGAATCACGTTAATTTATTTTTCTTATCCAAAAAAATTGTACTTTTAAGTTAATTTTACTTTAACATCTATGAATGCGAAACAGTGTGGCTGCAATTTTGCAAACTACGGGCAGTGTCGATTTTGCAAAAGTATTAAGAAAAAATACTAGAAAAAAATGTGCTCCTCACGGAACGACGGACTCCACAGTAATCGAAACTGCTCGTCACATTCGTGAAGCTAAACAAAATCAGCTGCTTTATGATTCACACTGGTCACACTGTGTGCCGGCAACACGTAAAATGCTAATTTTGTAAAATCATGTTAATTTACTATTAAGTTAATGCAACTATTATACAAATATTGGTTCAAAACAATGTCTTCCCACAGCAATGGTGGTAAATCGGCTTTGTCCAGCAAGCTGGCTAAGTTTAATAAAATGGCAAAACCAAGAATCACAAAAGCCAGAAACGAACTAGCGGTAAGAATATATTCTTATTTTTTAACCGTTCTTATATTTATTCTTATAATTGTTTCTAGGATATTGAAGATTTGCCAAACGTTGCAGCCGCACCACGCTACTTCTCACCAGTGCAAACCCGCAAGCAGCGACAAGTTAATTCACTGCCAAAACCAAATTTGCCCGCCAAAAAGGCGCGCCAAGATGAAGTTTCAAAAAGCACCAAAATCCAAATGGGCACAGCAACAATTATAGAATGTGAAATTGTGCCCAAAGCTGAGCTCCTCAAAGCGTGCAAGTTGGAAGTTGCGCCAGAAGAATCCGAACCACTGAACGATATCAAGGTAGATCTAAAAGCAGTTAAAACAGAGCAGGATGTTCCCCTGACGGATATCAAGGTAGAGCTGAAAGCAGTTAAAACCCAGCAGGACGTTCCAAATTCCAACTGGATGGAGCAGCTGGATAACATTCGCAAAATGCGCTCCAAGAAACCAGCACCTGTTGACACTCAGGGCTGTCATCAGTGTGCCGATATTAATGCCAACGAAAAGGTAATCAATAAGGGAACGCATGAAATAATGGTCACAAATTAATGATTGCAATCTTTAACAGACGCAACGCTTTCACAAATTGGTAGCTCTTATGCTATCCAGCCAAACAAAAGATGAAACCACGTTCGAGGCCATGAACCGTTTGAAAGCACAAACTTTAACACCTGCCAGCATACAAACTATGCCAGTTGGTGCTTTGGAGAGCCTGCTGCATCCAGTCAGCTTTTATAAAGTCTGTACAAATGGTTATATAGAAGACAACATATAGCTATAATTACCCACAATACATTCCAGAACAAGGCCAAGTACTTGAAGCAAACCTCGCAAATACTCATTGACAAATATAACGAGGACATTCCGGACAACATACAGGAGCTATTGAAGCTGCCCGGCGTTGGTCCCAAAATGGCACACATCTGCATGGCCACCGCTTGGAATAAGATTACAGGCATTGGCGTCGATACACATGTTCATCGTATTGCCAATCGCTTGGCCTGGCTCAAGAAAGCTACCAAGGAGCCAGAGCAAACGCGAGTTCAGCTGGAAGCCTGGCTGCCCCGCGAGCTGTGGGCCGAAGTTAATCATCTGCTTGTGGGCTTTGGTCAAACAATTTGCACACCCCTTAAACCCAACTGTTCGGAATGTCTTAATCGGCACATCTGTCCAGCTGCAACATTAGCCACGAAAAGTGAGCCAAAGTCAAAAACGAAGCTTACCATTTGAAAGTTCCTTTGATAGCAGAACCCTCTTATCCTTATCTACTAAATAAAGTTAAAGTTATACACACATATACATTTATGCATATATAGATTGATACCAAATCCAGACGAATGTACATATACATATGTATTTGTATTAAATGACACATTTGAGTTTCTGGGCACGGTCAAAGTTCGCTGGGTGCTGATCCTGTGGCGACGTTGTCTGGCTTTTGTGTGTGTTGACCTCATGCGAGAACGTATTATTCAATAAAATTGCTCTTCATTTGAACTTCGCCGCATGAATGATGTGCAGCAACGAACAACGAACACAACAACAGCAACAAGGCGACATCGCACGTGACACCTTAAGCCCACTCTCCGCCTCCTTGGCGTCGTCAAGTTATGACTGGCGTGCACTCATCATCAGCTACGTTGCGTGCGCGCCTTTAGGAATTGGTCGAGTGGGATATTCGGGTGTGCTTCTTTTTATACCCATTGAAAATGTGTAAAAGGGTATAATGGTTTTGTGCAAAAGTATGTAACAGGCAGAAGGAAGCATCTCCGACCCCATAAAGTATACATATTCTTGATCAGCATCAACAGCCGAGTCGATATAGCCATGTCCGTCTGTCCGTCCGTCCGTATGTATGAACGCGTCGATCTCAGAGACTATAAGAGCTAGAGACTTTAGATTTGGAACATAAGCTCGCCTAATCCCTAGGCAGTACAAGTTTGTTTCAAATTTTCGATAACTCTTCCCGTTTCCGATATACACATGTAATCGATAACAACAAAATCTTCAATTTGGAAAGCTTTTTGATGCAGTTTGAAACATTAGACGAAATAATGAGAATCTGTGAAAATTTAACTGAAATCGGTTGAGAAACACTGGAGATATGGAGTATTGAAGATGCACTATACGCGTATACATACACACACTCACACATACTTGCAAGCACTGACTGTATGCGTAAAGTATAGGGTTCAGGGCATAGTCTAGTCGGTATTACTCGACTTCTTCCTTCCTTCTTACTTGGGGGGGTGTCGCGACAATCTGTGGCCTAGCATGGCTTATGAATGATGCACAGCCAGGGTTCATACCTTCCACACCCCACCGCACCCCACCACATCACACCCACTCCAAGCGAAGCCAAGCCACGTACCGCACACACAGACATAACTTTTAAGTTCGAGACTTCAACGCCCCGTTTGTCAGGCTGTAATTCAACGCTGTTTACGTGTCCTCGCCTCCATCCACATCCGGTGTGCGCACCAAGGCGTCTCTCTCTGTGTGTGTGTATGTGTATGTTGCCGGCGCCGTCGTTTGGTGAATGGATGGGTGTACTACTTAAGCGTGCAACAACAACAACAACGATGACAAGGAGTAAGCATCGACCAACTGTCGGCACGGGAGTCATGCGAAAATGTTTGTCTGTTTGTGCATTAGTGTAAATATGTGTGTGTGTGTGTGCAAGGATAACACACACACACAGTGGCACAAGGATAACAGAACTCCCTCTGCTCCGTTAGTCAAGTCGCAGTCGCACAAGTCAAGTAGAACTCCACAAATGCGTCAAGTGGGAAGCGCAACGCGATACGCCTGCTGTTATGCCCCCTTTCCCCACCCTACCCCTACCCAACCGCCTGCGTTAAACCTGCAACAGCCACTGGCTTGCCACTTGCCGTCGTTATCAGCCACCCACACTCGAAACAGTAGCATCAAGTGCTACACAGAGACATCCTGTGGCGAATTATGGCCTTTTTTGATTTAGGCCCAGTACGCAGTTTACTTTCCCACTTCTCTACAGGAATCCAGAAACCCGCTCTTATGTTGACCAACTTTCAGCTACTGTTAACGGGTTTGTTGTTCTAGTTTTTTACTTTAAACTATAATAATGCTAGCAATTTGATGTGATTTTTCGATAAGATTTAACGAAAGGCAATTATCCTGATGATCATTTCCATATCAGTTCGTTTGGTATAGTTAGTTTTCGTGCAATTTGGCTTTGCGATCTAATCTCGTTTTCTCACTTTTCCTTGCTGCCGCAAAGTATGCTACGTTTCTTGTATATGCGCTATTTATGCAGCTAAAAAAATGGCAATGGAATTGCCTAGACACAGATGTTACCACTGGCATAGCGTTGAATTCAACTTAGTCAGCCGCAAAAAAAAAATAGGCAGGGAGAAAAGGCAAAAGGGGTGGCAGAGACGATGACGCTGACAGGCACGCACACACGCACATAGCCCAAGCATGGAAGTAGAAACTAAAACGGGGACGCTTAAAAATGGCGTACTTCGCATCGGTGCGGGGCAGGCAGCATAAACAAAATGACATAAACAGGCGGCATGTATGGGTATGGGTGGGGCAAGGTGTCGAGTCCTGGCAAGCACTGGGCACACACAACAACAAAAGTTAACTTGCGAAAAAAAAAACTGAAACGAAACGTACAAATGCCAAATCCACATCCACACGACGCAAATTGTGTTTTTCTTGCTTGCTTTTTTTTGTTTTCTGTGTGTGTGTGTGTGTGTGTGTTTCTGCTGCTGTCCGTACTGTGTGTCCTGCGTCCTTTCCAATTGCTGGCAA
Source organism: Scaptomyza reducta (assembly GCA_035044485.1). Classification (NCBI taxonomy): domain Eukaryota; kingdom Metazoa; phylum Arthropoda; class Insecta; order Diptera; family Drosophilidae; genus Scaptomyza; species Scaptomyza reducta. The sequence continues at coordinate 33,974 of JAWNNV010001267.1, read as the reverse complement.
CAACTGGCGGTCGCTGCCGTCACGCATCAAGCATTCATGCCAGGCAACAGCAACAACAACTTCAACAACAACAACAACAACACAGAGCTTACACGCCTCCGCACGCGTCACACGAAAGCACGAAACCAATTTGAGCACCCACATTCTCTCTCACCCAATTAGTCGCACACACACACACACACACACACACACACACGTACGTACATGCACGCAGCCCACTCTACCGTCACATCAGCCATCGTTGTCGTTCGCTTCGTGTCGTTATCCTGGCGCGCACGCTGCTGCACACTCTTTGTTGTTGTTGCCCTTTTGCCATCATCAACGCCATCAGTAGCGTAAGTTGTGCTGCCAGCCAGCGGGCCTTGACGTAGCGACATAACGGGGCGAAGGGAGCGGAATACCAGCCGCAAAAACAGCAAAAACAACTACTTCAGTATGTATGTATGTATTTGAATTAGTCTGTGTGTGTGTGTGTATATGTATTTGCTAACGTCGGCGACCAACAAGCGACACGATAATCTCGCACGTCGCATTTTTTGTTGCCGCACCCACCGCACCAACACACACACACACACACACACACAAACAACATGCACACTGTCATGGGGTCCTGGCAGAAAGCCAAATGTGGCAAGTAGCTAGCGCCCGTCGAGAAAATGTGAGTGGAGGGGTGGGCGGCTCTGTGAGTTTGCCAGTGAGTGCGCGGGGGTGGGGGAGCAGGCAAGCTACCGACAAATGCTTTCGAATTGCCATGACAATCAAAGTGCTTACAGGTACAGTGTGACCAGAGATTACAATCGAAATGTGTCAAATATCGACGAAATAAATAAATACTAAATCTAAACAAATACTTGTTATTGTGTTATCGATATCATTCGTATATATTATTGTAGTTTATGCCGTGTTCAATAGTTAAACAGTTAATTATAGAGCAATTTTTAACCACAGTGCTGGCGACACAAGTGCGACAATATCAACAAGCGAAGCAGCCGACGCCAGAGCTTGAGCCTGACGACGCCCATCAGACACACTTCAGCTCAGGCTGTCATTTCCCTTGCACGCTTGTTTATGTGTGTGTGTGTGTGTGTGTGTGTGTCTGTTTATTATCGTCCCCCCATTCACTCCCCCACGTCAACCAGCTCGACCCCTCGGGCAAACAGAACTTTGTCGTTCGCCTCTAAGTACAGTAGTCAAGTTAAGCCCAAAAAGTGGATAAAAGTAAATTTTGAATCTATCTATATATATATATATATATACGGCCACAAATGTTGGAAGATTGGACTACGTCCGAGCCAGCCGTGGCGGACATATGCCAGAAATCATATTTAAATTATAATGCCAGTTTGTCTTTCGAATAAAGTAAATTTCATATCAATAAAAAAAATCATCTTTGTTCTATTCCATTTCAAAGTTCTATACCTCTAAAAAAAACACCCTTTATATAGATATATATATCTATAAATTAATTCCTATATCTTCGTTAAGTAGTTTCTTGTATTTTATTTTATTTTGCAAAATTTAATATATATTCAGCTTTTCAAAAACACTCGATCCGAAGTCTTTTAATTCTCTTAAGCCCAATCTAATAGCTTTGTTATTCAAAGGATTTTTCCATTTTGTCAAATTCTCAAGAAAAGAAAAACTGAAAATTTGTCTAAAATTTCTTAACCTAATCTGCAATTCGAATTTTACTCAAATTCTCCCACTGTATTTCCCCTGTTGGTTGCTAGTCAAAAGCTGTCGCCGCCAAAGACAAATAAAAAAAAAAACCGTAAAGGAAGAGAAAAGGAAAAACAAAAATACAGTGTGGCACGGCACGGAAGCATGTTGGCGCTAGCGGCATTTGCGACGCATAACGACGTCGATGACTGCCCTTCTCAGCATCGTCCTGCGAAGCTCCTGGCTCGTTGCCTTCCCCTTGCTCTGACACCATTTTAACACCACACCACACCGCACGCTACTTTTGAAGTTTGAGCTAAGTGACATGCTGTTTATTGTTGAAGGGTGTTAGAATTGCGCTCGCCGCGTACATACCAGTTGATTTGTGGAGCGAGAAATTATCATGGCAAGCGCGTTGAGCACCGCACGCGCCCGCTTTGTCTGTACACGGCAACCAAATATTTATAGCTCGGCTGGGTTCGGCTAACGGTGGCCAATTAAGTTCAAATTCCATCGATTGCAGCCTGCAACACGCATATATAACTATAGACTTACAATTTTAAAGATCAAACATACAAAAATAATATATAAATATATAATATCAGTTACCTGTAACTCAATATGTTTATAAGAAATCAAATGTGATATAATAATAAAATAAATAATATTAAATTTATTGCCGAAAGAAAACAAATCAGAAATTTAATAAAATAAAACAAAACATTTTTTCATGCTGGCCAATTTAGTTTTTTAAAGCAGCATATATTAAAAATGATTCAAGAAATCTATTTTAATTACTTATTTTTAAATCTAAAGCGAACATACCTTGTATTCATATACATAGTTAAATCTTCTAACCATTTCTTAGAAATGTTTAAAAAAAATGTGCTCCGCGCTCATAAGTATGCTATGAATTTTATGATTGACTATTAGCGCCACTAACTGCCAAGAAGGCATACTTGTTGAGTGGATATTTTTGTGCAGTGTAGCTTTTCACTTTATGCGAACCGAAAGGAAGAGAAAAAAAGGTCCTGTTCACGCCATGCCATGTCAGACATACAAACAGGACGCACGGGGACAAGCGGACAACGGATTGCCTGACTGCCAGGCTGCCTGACTGCCTCGCTGCTGTGGTAGCTATGTACACCATGAATGTGCGAGACGCCAAAGTTGCTGGGTTGTAGCAAACGGCAACCAACAACGAACGACGGCCGCAATGGAAAAATAAAAAAAAATAGAAGGCGAGGAGTGAAAGGAAAAAGCGCCAGCAGCAGCAGAAGCAGTCGTCTGTCCATTTGTCCATGGCACGTACTTTAGAAATTCCATGCAGATGTGCGCCGCACGCCGAGACGTGTGTTTTGATTTTGCTGGCACAAAAAAGGACGTCGAGGACGAGGAGCAAAGCCAAAGCTCAACGAACGAATGATAGAACGAGAGAACAACACCCTGTTAAGCAAAACAAGCAAAACACATACACATACATACACAGTGTGTGCAGCTGGCTTCGGGGGATTGAAGCACACTGGAGGGGGGGGGCGAGAAGGGGAGTTCGATGGCAACGCACGAAAGAGCATCCAAGCGAGCAAACCGTGAAAAGTGTCGACAAAAAACAGCAACGGCAACGGCAACAAAGCGACAGCCAGACCCCAAAGGAAAAAACTGGCAACAACAGCAAAATACCAGGCAACTAAATGGTGGGAGGAGGGAGTGGGCGGGGGAAGGGCGGTGGCGAGAGCAGGCAGCTGTGCTGTGTTTGGTGTGAGTAACGAGCCACGCGAACGCGCCTTTCCTGCTGTCTGACTGTCTGCCTGCTGCCTGCTGCTTAACTGACGGAATGACTGACTGCCTGACTGAATGACTGCCTGACTGACTGACTGCCAGACCGACTGGGTTTGGGGGTGTGATCCAGCACTAACGGAATAATTGCTGGCAACTCCAGCAACAACAACAACAACAACTCACAAACACACACATTACAAACGGAAGCCAGACGAGCTGGCGGCGGCAGCTTGCTTTGGCTGATTTTCCACACGCACACAGCCACAACCACACACACACACACACATACATACTTAAGCGCCCACGCACACAGAGACACACATTCACTAGCGTGAAAAAGGCATTACCTTTCACGTGATCCTATCCTAAGTTCACTTCAGAGTCAGCTTTATACTTTAACTATATACTTTTAACTTCAAAATCATTTATATAGATTTATTTATTGATTATTTTATTAGTTTTTTATTCGAATATTTAATTAGCTATCGCTAGCAAAAGTTTTTCAACTCTACTTATATATTTTTATTATAAGTTTTAGCCGATATGTTTTTAAACTGATTCCAATGAGTATTATTTTTTATTTAAAAACTGGTGATCCGCCAATAAATGTGAATGTAAATATTCGAAAGGTTTTTTTTTCGCATAATTGAAATTTTATTTACTTACTAGTTTTGCGCTTGAACGGAAGGAAGCCTTAAATTAACAACTTTTCAGCTACTATTTAAATATTTATTAAGAAAAAAGAATAAAGATTTTTAACATTAGCTAAAATTATAACAGTAAGCATCTTTAGTTTGTTTGGATTGGACTACGTCCGGGCCAGCCGTGGCGGACATATGCCAGAAATCATATTTAAATTATAATGCCAGAAGTTTGTCTTTCGAATAAAGTAAATTTCATATCAATAAATAAAAATCATCTTTGTTTTATTCCATTTCAAAGTTATATACCTCCAAAAAAAACATCCTTTAGTAATTTGTTTACATATCTAAAGTTGGCTGAATGTAGCAACAGTTCAAAAAGTGTCCTGCAGGGTGCACGACAACAACAACAACACACAAACATTCGCACAAAGGTCGCGCAGCAGAGCTGTGTGCAGAGGCCGCCGTGTCCTTTGGTCCCTCACTGTTGCGGTGTGTGTGTGTGTGTTACTGTTGTTCGGGTGTGTGTGTGTGTGTATGTGTATGTGTGTGTGTGTGTGAGAGAGTGTGTGTGTGTGTGTGTGTGTGTGTGTGTGTGTGTGTGTGTGTGTGTGTGTGTGTGTAGAGCTGCTGTCTAACACGCCAGGTCCATGTGGTGTTGCTGTTGCTGTTGGCGTGTGTCGTCTGAAATGTTGTTGTTGTTGCTGTTGTTGTTGTTGGTTGGTTGGTTGGCTGGTTGTGGCTGTTGTCGTTGTCGTATAGGCATTCCGTCGCTGCTGCTGCTGCTGCTGCTTTAGCTGACTGACTGGCTGGCTGCCTTTGAGCATTGGCATGGCTTTTTAGCCGCAATGTCGCGTCGTTGGCAAGCAACCTCTTTTTGTTGCAGAGTGGAGGGAGAAGGGTATGGGGGGGAGGGGTGGTCCCGGTTGGCACGTCCGCTCATTCATCCGTTGTTTGCCCTTATACCACCCGCCGCCACCTTGTGTCTGCTGCTGGTTACATGAGAAAACTTTGAAACCGAAGACATGGCGGGGCTTGAGGCACGAAAACCGTTTGGACCGCACGGACAACTGGGGACGGACACACACAGAAAGCTGCCACCGTTGGGGCATAAATGGATGGCGTTGGCTCTGTTCGCTCTTGTCTGGCCCCCACCCATCCCCATTCCGTCTCCGGCCAAGTGGCGGTGGCAATGTCTGATTGTTAGTTGGATTTGGGCAGCCACCATGTGAAGGAGCAAAGAGTGGGGAGCAGGGGAAGGGGGTATGGCTAGTGCCGGGTGCATGGAACAGGCCATCACAGGGCCAGTTGCCACTTGCCAGCTATAGAAAATTGTCATAGGAATCATCATCGGCTTCGTTAGATGTGGCCTCAGTGGTAATTGTGGGACATTTTGTTGCCACCATTTTGTCCACACACACACACACATATATATATATATATATATATATAGATACACAGACACCCAGTCAAACACAATGACTGCGTCTGATTGCGCGTCACGGCGGCTCGGGGCTCCGGGCTCTGGACCCTGGCTGCGGAGATAAACGTTGAAAGCATTGCTCGGTTGCCAGCAGAGCAGGTGGCTTATGGTTTGGGTTGGGATTGGGCTTGGGTTGCGTTGGGTATTTTCACTGTGTGTGTGAGGGGTCAAAATGGGGCTTTTATGTATGCGTAACTTTTTATGCACGCGTCCCAGGTCGTAGCCCCGCCATACCCCCCCTGTCACAGGTGCTGTCGCTTGCCTGCCAGAGGGATTGGGGCACGGCACGGCTGTGCTGTGTGTGGATGTCCGTAATAGCTAAAGAATTACATACTCACACTAAATTGGCTGAAACAGGAAGCGTAGTCGTTGCTTCATTAAGCAGAATTCCAGATGACGATAGACAATGGGCGTGTTGAATACAACGCAGGCGGCGATACATCAGCGCTTCAAGCATTTTTCGGGCCAGGTGTTTTACAACACTGTAAAGCTGAGTTTTTTTGATTACAAACACACACTGTCTATGGGTGATAATAATGAAATTAGTAGATGCATATTATTTATTGCTTGAAAAGTAATGGAGAAATAAGATTTTATTTGGCAAATTTGATTATACTAGGTGTTTCCAGATTGGAAATATTCTTATGTATCAAATACCATTTCAACATTCAATAATGTGCGAAGCTATCTTTGCCGAATATTATATACACTTGCAAAGCCAAATTGTTATTCATAGTAAAGTCTTTTCAGTTATCTGGCATTTGTATGGCAGCGTTATAATATAGTGATCAGATCTGGCTGATTTTGACAAATTATCTAAATGCAATGAAAAGAATAGAGAAGTTTCAGCTCGATAGCTCAAAAACTGAGGGACTAGTTTGCATAGAAACAGATGGACATGACCATATCGACTCAGCTTGCGATGATGATCAAGAATATAAATATAAATATATATATATTTACTTTATGGGGTCGCATATGCTACTTTCTATGCGTTAAATATTTTACACTCTTTTTAAGTGTCTAATTAATAATGTTGTATGGCACTTTTCAATTGTTTAAACACAAACGTTATAAGAAGGTGTTCAGATCATTACGATTTGTCAATAACCTTAAGAATATAATGGTTAAAAATAAACAGTAATAACAAACAAAAACAATTTCCCCACATAATCATACAGATAACATTTATTTTCGAATTTCAAATAAGGCCAACAAATTTTTATTAATTGTCTTTTTATTGTAAACGTTTTGCAAATCTAAAGTGCTATCTTCCTTATCAGCTTCCAGCCATAACTCCTTGTCTTGAGACGTCTTGCTAATGAGGGTGGTTCGGAATCGCATTGCCTTCCCATTCCCTGCAGATTAATGTTTGATTACATCAACAACTGTGTTGACATTTATCCCTCTTGTCGAAAATGAAGATGAAAGTTTACTGGGTCTTAAGTAAGGTTATCGCTTAGAGAACTTTGACCTTTGATACAGAATCCTGAGATGATGTAAACCAGTATTAAAGAGATCTCGTTTTTAGTAGGCATAACTATGCATTATTAGGTTCATTACTGACAATAAACAAAACTTTCCAAACATAGATTGTAAAAGCCTAGAATAATCTGCAGAAATGTCTCCAAAATGTAGATCCTTTGGAATTCAAAGATCATTTTCATAAAACGATCATACAGATATAATTTATTTTACAGAAATAAAAAACCTTTAAACTGTTTTAAGGCACAATTTGCATCAAAGTATTTGAAACACGCTTTTGAAAAACAGTTCATATACATATTATGTATTTAATCTTAAGAGTCCATGCTAATGCATTGCATATATTAATTCGAGCTAATGCATTTGCCGTTAAAGCAACATGATCTCGCAATGCGGCAAGCACAACAAAAAAAGGGTTCCAGCCTTTAAAAAAACACTTTACGATCCCAGTTAAGTTGGCTGCACTTATTTGTTATACGTGCAACATGGTAGCGTTGAGTGGCTGGGTGGCAATGCTGCAGCGAAACTCGCAAATTGCACCATATAAAAAGGTGCAAAAACAAAAAAACCCACTAAAACTAGCGAAACCATAAAATACTTAATAGCAAGCGCGGTCAGTCGCAGTTCATTGTTGTTCGTGTTCGTTTATACGCACACACACACACACGGAATGCAGCTAAATACAAATCGTTGCGCCTTTTGGATAGGCAACAGAAAAAAAAAAAACGAAAAGCGTCAATGTGGCAGGTCACGCTTATTGAGCACTGAGAGCCCACCGAACCGAAAGCGCCTACTTAGACGGAGCTCAAGAGTGCGACCTGCCAGGGCTTAAGGGGTTTTCTTTGTCACGCGTTTTTCATTTTATTTATTTTAGGCGGCGTTGTCTACCGTTTATATTCTTACGCCTCGGGCAAATTTCTATGCGACGTTTTTTAGTTGATTGTACTTTCCTTTCTACGGCAGGAAGCAAGTCATTTAAGGGTAGAGGCTCAGGTTAACACACACACACACTTTCAACTTGGGTAGTTATAGTTTTTATACGTACGTATACGCAACGTTTTTGTTTTTGGCGTGGCAGGTTTTTAAAGGATTTTGTCAACCTTTTTTTTTCTGTTTGTTTGTCGAAAGTCAGCAACTTTTCTGTCTGTATTTACTGTCTAGATTGTGTGGGTGTCATACAATTTGACAGTAGTGTTTGGTATATGTGAAATGTGATGAAAAGTGTTGCCTAGTTAAGTGGGCACATCTATAACCAAACTGGTGATTAAAAGTATTGCCTAGTTAAGTGGGCAAACAGCCAACGCTAACAGATGTTCAATTATAGAGATTTGCAATTTTTAAAGAAACAAAAAATAGAATAGAAAATAATGTTAAGCGTTTATAATTGTTCTTTTCTCGTTCTGTGGTTACTGCTGTTGTTGTTGGTGTTGTTGATGTTGTTTTGTATAAGCGCAGCCAACGGTAAAACTTTTACACCCAAAGCCACCCACACAGACAAGCTGCTCTGGCACTCAAACCGTTTCATCCCCCTCCCTCTACGCGGCTCTAAAGTCGACCCCAAAATCCCAAAACGAACAAGCGACACGCGCCCTGGCCCGGCTTGCCACGGCACACAGCACAGAGCATGTCGACGACAGACGCCGCGCCGCTGCCAGCCCAACATTAGCATTGAAGTGTGCAAGCGACGCCACCCACAACAGACACACAAATAAACTCACACACACACAGAGAAACAGAGGGGAGGGGGTAGAGAGAAGGGCAGTCAGCCGTCGCCGCCATGCTATGCCATGCGGCAGTTGGAGCACTCACGCAAATTTCAATTTTTTTCACACCAATGGCTCTGGCTTGCCCTCTGCCTTTGCCACATTGCGGTTGTGTGCTGTCCACCCGACAAATGTTTCTCGAACGATTTCAATTTCGGTTTTATGTATTATTTAGTTATTATAAAACATTCGTAGGTTTCTCTTTTGCTGCTCTGTTCAAATCTATATAAATCGATAAGTTTTTAGTTCAATTATTATTTTCACTTTTTTTTACAATATTTTCTACTACTGTGGGAATCAATAGCATGTAAGACTCCACTATAATAAATACTCATAAACATTCCATTTAACCGAAGTCTTCCTTAAGATCACAATATAATCGATATAAGAAACTGATCGAAGCGTCAGTCTTTCTTCGAGATCGAATAAGAATAGTCGATTGCATATAATTTCCACATTGTTTCAGGAAATCGTTTCACTTGTTGGATGTACATGCCGCCATGCTGCCTGTTTTCGAAGCACGCGCCAGGACACAACCGCACACACAAGCACATATACATGCACATAAGGACACGACCCGCACACACACACACAAACACACAGTTTCACAAACGAGTCAAAAACACACACACACACACACACAAACGTATTGTACGTGCTTTTACTCACCCCGTGTGGCGCACTTCCTTTGATTTAGTCATTTTTCTCTCTTTAGCCGGCATCCAACAAGCTATGTGGCAGTAGCAGTAACAGTGCCATGGAACCGCACGTTGCTAGTTGCCAGTTGCCCAACCATACAACCATCCAACCATCAAACCTCGCACCCAACCCAGCCGCCCAGTTGGCAGTGTGCTCACTTCCGACGATTTCTGTATGTGCTTAAGTTTGTGTGTGTGTATGTGTGTGTGTTTGTGTGTACAGAAGGTTGCCCCAATCGTCCTGGTCTGTTCTTTTTTTTTTGCTGTTTGATTTTCATTCCTGTTTTGCTACCAATACCTTTTGGCCACTCTTGTTATAGTGGTTGCTGTTGTTCTTGTTGTTTTTGGCTGCCGTTTGTTGAAGTATTACTTTGCAGCTGCCACATTGCGGTAGCGTGCTTCTCACTGCTGTCCATAACTTTTTTGTAAATGCATTTCTCTCTCCGCTTCACACTCTCTTTTGATATCGTTGCGATAAACGAAGGAGCTATATACAAGATGACGTCTTTAGCAGAGAAGAAATGTTTAAACTGTAAAGAGAAATAAATATTCCAATGCATGCTGACAATAATACCGCTATGCAACGAACAGAACTATCGATAAGTAGATCTGCTGTTAATTACACACTTATGTTATCGAATTGATCAGCATTGATGCTGGTTTGAAGCAGCGCATAACCGATTGTCGCCTAGGCCGCACATGCGACTCAATACAAGACTGAATACACACACACACATACATGCAACTTGCCGCCAATTCTGTCGCCACACCCGGGGGTGTGGGCAACATGGTGTGAGCAGTCAAGTCGTGCAGAAACAAGAGCACGGGTAGCATCAGCATCAGCATCAGCATCGGCATCAGCATCGGCATCAGCGACAGCGACAGCTTTGTTGCTGTAGCTTAGTATGGGCTCTGACTGCTGGCAAGCAGCCCAGCCTTGGGACTTGGTGTGGCTATAAACGATTTATGTGTATGCTTGTGAAGGCCAAGCGCCACATGCCCCCTATCCCCATGACCACCCACAGCCACAATCAACGGCGGCATTCAAGTCATCGTTCAGTTCAGTTCAGTAATTTTACAGACTGCGCCATCAGCTACCAACGCAAGAAGGACTGTCTCACTTCTATGTTTTTTGCTTATGTATGTGTGTTTTTGTGTGTGTGTGTGTGTGTGCGTGCGTGCGTGCGTGTGGGTGTGCGTATGCCTGTGTGTAGGCGGATGTGTGTATTTCAGTTTCTGATTGCATCTGTTAAAGTGCATGTAGCTATATCTAACCGGCTGACAGCTCGACAGTTTGTCGTTTTACAAGACGATGCCTTGTGGTTTGCGGAACTTAGACCTAACTGCAAGTGAGCAACGCTAATTAACAGCTTAGTTTATACCCAAACACTGTTGGTCATCCTCAACAAATGGCCGCTAATCAAGGTGCACGTAAAGTGACGCTTCGATCGGTTTATTTTTTTATACTTTGATCGATTCGGTTCGCACATAGTACTATTGTGTTCGTAGCGAAGCTTTTCGGAATGTTACAGTTATGCTGACAATACGTTACTTTGAAACGTAGTTCAAGAAATCGAAGTACTTCACACTTATTGAATAAGTTTTAATATGTAAAAACTAGCGATTAGTAATTCCGGCTAACTGTGTTTGATTTAAAATGGGGGGAAAACAGGAAAAAAAATTAAGTATATCGAAAGTGGGACTAAATGTCAAGTTCGAATCTAACTACACTACTACAAGTTAATTATTCTATATTTAAGTTCAAAGTACTCAAAACTGACAATCTATGTACGAAATACTTGCATCAAGTACGAAATTATTGATTTAAGTTTGAAATCGCAAGTTGAAATCCCAACAGCATTCAATTCATTAACAAAAGATCTCAGGTTTAAATCTCGTCACAATAAGCATAAATAGGAAAATTTTTAATGGTTTCTTCTACCGACTCTACTAGGAATTAAAAAAAAGTCAAGGATTATCATACTTGGATCGAGTACACAAGTCTTGGATCAAGAAACAAAATACTCATTTTATTTTTAAGTACAAAAGAACTCAAAATAAGACGATCAAGCTTAAAGTTGACAAATCTTAAGAATTCTGGAATTAAAAAAAAATACTTGTATTAAGCATTTTGTAATCAGTTTAAGCACTTCCAACCTTACACAACTTTTGACATCGCTGAACTTCATTTCAATTACGATATATATAAGATATATATATATAGATATTGGTTTTAGCTATAAGCTTTTTGATCGAAATCTACAGATTTGCAAAGCTATCTGCAATTTGTGCCTTTTGTCGAAAATCTATGCTAACTTTGCTGTGATAGTTGCTGTCCAAAAACGACAACGACAACCATCCTTCCTTGCCCGTCCTTTCGACGTTTGCACATCCTCCTCCCACATTCACATCCACATCGATGTCGTATTTATCTAATAGTCCTTGCTGCTGCTGCTGCTGCTGTCAGAATGGTCTACGTCTGGTGTTGATGCCCCATTCTACAGGAATTGCTGTCGCCTGGCTTATTATTTGCCACGACTACTGGCTGCGGCGCTAAAGTTTCGCCTCGTTGGTGTTATGATTTCAATGTGGGTAGCCGAACAGCACGACGACCCCGACTCCAAACCCACAATCGCAACCGTCATCGTCAGCATCTCCACTCACACACACAAACGCACACATACATACACAAGTACCCAATCCAACACTCTTCCATACCCGCCCGCAGGCCACAACCATAGCTAACTCAATGGTTGCCTGACGGCGTTTGCGCAGGCAACCCAATAGACAACTTTTTCCATAGTTGACAAGCCAGAAAGTTTAACGTTCTCGTTCTGAATTGTTGTATTGTCATTTTTTTGTTCTTTTTTTTGGTATAATGATGTAAATTGGAATGTCCAAATAGCTTCAAATAAGCTACAAGTTAAGTATACTTAAAAATCATTTAATCATTAAGGAACGAATATCACTAACCTCACTAACCTAAAATAGTATACGAATATCAGTTATTAATATTAAATATTTTTTTTCTAAGCTTATTACACTAATTTATTTATACAGCATTCCACATATATAAGTGTAAAATTGTTTAAAAAAAAAATATTAAATAAATAAATAAAGTCAACAATAGCTAATGCTGAATTCATGAAACGAATATCACTAATCTCACTAACCTAAAATAGTATTCGAAAATCAGTTATCAATATTAAATATTATTTTCTAATTTTATTACACTAATTTCTATATAGCATACCACAACTATGAGTGTAAAATATTTTTAAAAAAATATTAAATAAATAATAAAGTCAAATGATAATGGTATTAACAATAGCTAATGCTGAATTCATGTAACGAATATCACTAACCTAAAATAGTATTCGCAAATCAGTTATCAATATTAAATATTATTTTCTAATTTTATTACACTAATTTCTTTATAGCACACCACAAATATAAATGTAAAATATTTTTAAAAAAAATATTTTTAATTAAATAAATAATAAACTCAAATAACAATGGTATTAACAATAGCTAATGCTGAATTCATGTGATGAATATCAATAACCTCACTAACCTAAAATAGTTTTCGAATATCAGTTATTAATATTAAATATTATTTTCTAAGCTTATTACACTAATTTCTTTGTATAGCTATATGTTATAAAAAATATTAAATAAATAATAAAGACAAATAATAATGGTATTAGCGATATTCATGTAACGAATATCAATAACCTTACTACCTAAAATAGTATACGAATATCAGTTATAAGAATATCAGTTATTAATATTAAATATTATTTTCTAAGCTTATTTCACTAATTTCTTTATAGCACAAATATAAATGTAAAGTATTTAAAAAAATATATTAAATAAATAAATAAAGTCAAATAATAAAGGTATTAACAATAGCTAATGCTGAATTCATGTGACGAATATCAATAACCTTACTACCTAAAATAGTATACGAATATCAGTTATACGAATATCATTAATTAATATTAAATATTATTTTCTAAGCTTATTTCACTAATTTCTTTATATAGCATAGCACAAAAATAAATGTAAAATATTTAAAAATAAAATATTAAATAAATAATAAAATCAAATAACAATTGTATTAACAAAAGCTAATGCTGAATTCATGTAACGAAAATGTTCACTGGCATATCGTATTTGTGCCTAAACGAATTGATTTGTACGCCGGAGTGTGTATATGTATGTGTGTGTGTGTGAATTGGGCGCGCGTACGTGCGAACTTTCTGTGCTCGCCAAAGCCAGACATGGTCACGCCGTCTGTCCGACTGTCGGTGGCGGCACGTCGACTGGCTGACATTTGCCGCATTTGCCAACGCCCAGCCGCCGCCCACAACTGGCAACATGCCGCCGCTGCCGTCAGCGTCGTTAAAGCTTTGTGTGTGTGTCTGTGTGTGTGTATGTATGTGTGTGTGTGTGTGTGTGTGTGTGTGGCAACCATTACCACAACCACCATTAACGTGCCAGGCAGTCAGCCAGGCGTTGCTGTTGCCGTTGCCACTGTTGTTTTTGTTGCTGTTGCTGCTGTTGTTGCTGTTCTTGTTTTTATTGTTGGTTGACTCCAATCTGCTTTGGTTGCTGCGCCACACGACGATGGCGTTTGGCTATAAGGCTATGTGGCAAGTCAGACCCAGAGCCCAAGCCATTCAGTCGGCAAATTTTGTACGAGCAATGTGCACACACACGGCGGGCGTCATAAGCGACCGGGGGCAAGCAAGTAAAAACGAAAAGTCGAAGTGCCTTTACCGTTACGCTTACCGTTAGCTTCTGTTCTGTTCTGTTCTGTTCTGTTCAGTTCTGTTCAGTTCAGTGCTGTGCTGTGCTGTGCCATTCGGTTCAGTTCAGTTAAGTTGAGTTGAGTTTAGTTGTGTGCAGTTCGTTTCGGTTTCAGTACTCGGTTAACTCTCGGCCAGTGCAGACGTTTCGCCTTGATATTTGTGATTGCTTGTGACAATTTTTGCTTTCGTCTCTAAGCCGTGCAAAAAGACGTAATATTTTTGGGCAGTCTGTTTAGTTTTAAAATAACCCAACGGCAAAACTAAAAACGTAGTTGAGTTGAAACGTAATCGAATTAGAAAAGTTAATGCGTGTGTGTGGAATTCATTAAGAGTTGTGTAAAAATGACAAAATGACAGCAAAACGTGATAAGGATTACAACAAAAATAAATCAACAGCGGGTAATAATTACCTTCAAATCAAATAATAATCATAAACATCATACAAATATCATAATTATTCCATTATAAAGTGATAGTTGCGAAAAAAAAGTTGCAAGCTTTATGTTTTCAATTGCTCGAATTTACAGATTATATATTGTAAACTCTAAAAAAAACTTTCTGGGACAGTTTCAAAATATAACGAAATATGTTTCATATATCTTAAACTCCTCGTTCTTGAATTCCGTATTAACAACTACACGGGGCTAAAAGAAATTTGAGAAATTATAACTGAAAGTGATTTCAAATCCTACTTCAAGTACTGTCTCTCGATCCTTTTCGCGTTCACTCCGTTACTTTTTGAAACTTGGCGCCAAACAAACTAAGCTTGGGTCTGATCGCGAGCTAGCTCTCCAAAACTTAAATTTTTTGTAATTCTGACAATTGATTTTGGAGCTAAGAAGCGGTTATTTATATATATATATATTGTTGAAAACCTCAAAAGGTTATTTTTTGTGGGGTTCGTGGATCTATAATATCAATTTGAATATCGAATATATAAAAAAAAAACATTTTGTTTAACTCCTTGAAAAGTTCGTTCCCATAATATAATAATATTTTGAAATCGAATAAGGTTTTATATTAAAATAATTTAAGTTAAATGAAATGGTCTCAAAAATGAAACTGTAAACTTAAAAAATTCCACATTAGGTATTGAAAGTATTTTAAAAGCCAAGAGGAGAGGCTTTAACGCAAAGTATTACAACCCTTAGAATCTGTAAAAAAAAAATATATTTATATATAATAATAATAATTGCCCACAACTGGACTAATTAACCCCACCGTTGATCGTGGTATATTTTTAAATAAATTTTATACGATTTAACCAACTATACATTTAAAAAAAAATCGTTTCCTCTTGCAGAGATCATTAGAAATAAGTTTAAGCCAAGAAATGTGATCGTATATTGAGAGTATTTTGTATGATATTCTTTTCTTTGGTTTAGAATGACGTGTCTGCGTTTTTTACTTTCTTTATTTCTAATTTTCACAATTCTAAATTTGAAAATTTTAATATCACTTCTTGAAAAGGTTCTTTAGATAACGATAGGTCATTAAATATAAAGTTAGATAGATAGATCATTAAATATTAAGTTAGAACTCTAGAAGTTACCACAATTCCCAAAAGAACTTTCAAATATTCTTTATTATAATTCACGTTTAAAGCAAAAAAGGATAATTTTTGTAAGAATTCCTGCTAACTCTAACGGTTTGGGCTTTGCGTTGATAACCCATTAATAAATTTTTCCTTATAGTTAAAATTCTCTCAGCCGAATTAAGATTAGTAGATTCAGCGGATAGTTCTATTTAATTAAGTAAAAATATTTAAAAATACTCACAAAATAATTATTAATAAATAAAAGTTGTACGTTTTTCTAATTGGCATATTTAGGCATCGGATTCTCCGCCTCTAGTTCAACAAATGGCAGCGGCATCAAATCCATCGGTTTGGTGAGCTCATCACAAAATGTAACCTCGTCGCAGGACATTAGCAAGCGTACGAACAAACCACTCATGGAGAAACGACGACGTGCACGCATCAATCAAAGCCTGGCCATACTCAAGGCGCTCATCTTGGAGTCGACCAAGCATCAGAATGCCAAAAACGGTGATGGCCAAGCGAAGCACACCAAACTGGAGAAGGCTGACATATTGGAGCTCACCGTGCGACATTTTCAGCGTCATCGCAATCTCGATGATCCAAGTAAGTTATCCTCTTAGCCATATTCCCATTTCACTTGCTTGAACCCTTCAACCATCAGCCGCCACAAATAAATATCGAGCTGGCTACACGGATTGCGCCCGCGAAGTGGCTCGCTATTTGGCAACGCCAGAGCCGCCGCCCATGGGCAATATGCCCACGCTAGCGGAGCCGGGCTCGAAGGCACGCCTGTTGCGTCATCTGGATCAATGCATAGCCGAGATCGATGTGGAGATTTGCCCGCACTCAACGACAACAAGCTTTGCCGAGAGTCCCAATAGCACTAGCAACTGCTTCAATAATCAGAAAACACCAGCATTGCCCGAGGAGCATTCGTTGGATTACAGCAGTCAGGATTCGAATCCGGTGGACTATAGCAAGGGCGAGCAGCGTGCTCTGCAGACAACCACAGCGCTCTCCACCCAGGACGAGAACAACAATCGTGGCCAGTTGGCGGCACCACAAAGCACGCCACCAGCTCAAACTCCAACCATACAGCAACAGCAGCAACAGCAACAGCATCAACAACAACAACAGCAGCAGGGGCAGGGGCAGCAGCAACAGTCGCCACCAAATGGAGCTGTCATCGAGCTGGGCTATGAGACGGATGTGGGCAACAAGGTTGTCTGCGTCAACGTACTCGAACAGTACAAGCAGCAGCTAAAGACAGAGGGTGGCGCCCCAAACGGTGTCCTAGTGCTACCGCCACACTATGTCCAGCTGGCGGCTGCTTTGGGCCTGAGCGCTCAGCCACTCGTCGATCCGATTGCCACACGCACGGACTTTGAGCGTCTGATTGAGCTGCAACGTCTGCAGCCCCATCTCGCCGGCAAGCTGAGTCCCAACTTCGCTGGCAGTCTGGAGGCGGCGCATGTTGCCGCTGCAGCTGCAGCGGCCTATGCCAATAGCATGGCCGGCAATCCAACAGTTGCGGCTGCCGCCATGCTCAGTGAGCGACCCGCCTCGGTGGCATCCTCATCGGCGGCGGCCTCCGTTAGTTCCGGTGTCTCCGATCTGAAGTCGGCGCCGGCCACGCAACAATCATCGCCACGTTCGGAAAGTGGCATTGGTTCCAATGAGAACGAAACATTGGATTCGAGTCCACAGACGAGCAGCGCGGCACGACAGGCGCTGCGTCAGCGCCAGGAGGAGGAGTATCGGGCACAACAGCAACAATTGCAGCTGCAGCATCAGCAGCAACAGCAGCAACAACAACAGGTTGCTCTCGGCCTCCAGCTGGGCTCCGATGAGAGCATGTGGCGACCATGGTAGATACTGGGCGCCTTGTACAGTTCGGGATGCTATAGCTTTTATGTACTAAGTATATATATGTGTATGTATGTATGTAGACTGCGAAAATTTGTTGCTTTGTTATAAATGATATGGACATTTTCTGTTGGCTTCTAACTCACACAGTACAGTGGTCGCTCGAGAATAGGAACACTTTCTATTTTAAAAATTAAACCGGTTACCAATTTTGCTGTAAAACGAATACATTTTTTGTACAAACCAAAAAAGCTTTCAAAAAAATATAACAAGCCTGAAGTTTCGATTCAAAGCTGTTCAATTATACCTTCGAGTGTCCACTGTAGTTAGAATAAGCCGCTAGCGTTAAGTTCCTGCTCGTATAAATATATATAAAAAAAAAAATTCCAACACGAGATGCGAATTTTTAAATGCATTTTTCACGTGTGCCAATGCTAAAAGACTCTTAAAACAAGAAGAGAAAATTATCCGGTTATAACTATTTGTGTAATTCCAGGCTATATTTTCTCCAAAAATCTTGCGTAAAATGTATCAAATACTGAAATTAAAACAACATTAATGTTAACAAATCCAAATTGTTTTGTTTCTTGCCATTCGGCTGATAACTCTTATATACATTCGTTATTATTTTAGATAGGTACATTATTGTATATAGTATACAGTTGTGCAAGTTAATAATAATATTATCTTTTGGAAAACGCGAATAAATAATTATGTGTTATATGAATATGCATATATATGTGTGTATACAGGCTAAAAACCGAAGAATAATATTGCCTTTTAAGAACATTAACGCCATGCAAAAAAAAACAAAAAAACTACTTTGATTTCATTGTGGTTAGCGATTTGCGAGGAGCTGATTGCCGCTGACGCGCAAGGAATGTTTGTCCTGAGCCCATAAATGGGACCAAATTGGAGTCGACAGCGGCGCGTTGACAATTAACGCCCAATCTATAGAATGCGCTGGCCATTAGCTTCTCCTCCATGCCGCTCATTTTAGTCTTTGACTCCTCCTCGATTACATCGACGCTCTTTTCCAATGTGTTCGCTTCTAGCACTGCAATTAAAGGTAGTTGAGTATGGAATACAAGCTAACTCTTAATGTGTAGTGTTGGTACAAACCACTCGCTATGCGCGGATCAATGCTCTTGATCACTTCTTTGGCTCTTTCAATAGACTTGCGGTACTTGACTTCATATGCCATGACTTCCTGCTCACGTGTATTCAATGTTGACTCAAGCTGTGTAACTTTGCACTGCAATGTTGACTTCTGTGTGGCGAATTCCTCGATTTGAAGACCTAAACAACGATTGATATATTATTTTATAGCAGTTCTTTAACATCTTTTCATATCAAACGTACTTTTTTGCTCGTTGAGTTCCATTAGCTGCTTGATTTGTTTGCTAAATTCATTTCTGTTGAATGGAAAACCAAAGATTGTTAGTTTTTAGCTGATTTGGGAAGCCAATCTGTCATACTCACTCCTTTATTGTGGGATTATCGCTTTGCGAAGCATGCGATAAGGAAAGTATACGCTCATTCGCTGTCTTCATTTGTTCACGCAAGTTCTCGCAGCGTTTATTCGCATCGTCCAGTAGTTGCTATCATATTGTAAACGAACAATATAAAAACTTAAATTTAATTGAGTTAGAGCCCAGCTTACCGCTAATGCTGTTTGGCCACCTTGACCCTCACGCAGTGCCTTGTTTTCCGCCTCCAGACGCTGTATTTTCTCCATCATAGCTGTCGGCTGTAGCTCCCGCGACATTGTTGTGCCCGTCAAGCTGCCCGAGTTTGTTGATAGCTGTCCGCATTTCAGCTCATCGAATGCCTCACGCAGATTATCGCGCTCCTTCAGCAAACTATCTTTTTCCCGTTGTAGCGCCAGGTTCTTGCTATCCATATTCTTGTTGTCAAACTCAAGCTTGACATTTTTGCTGCTCTCGTTGTCCAGTTTCGTGTGCAAATCCTGTATTTCCTTCTTAAAGAGCTCTATTTGACCCTTTGTGTTGGCATAGCGTTTGGCATCCTCTTCGAATTGTGCGTTTTGTTGCACATAGTCGGCACTGCGCTCTTCGAGCATTTTTACGTGCTTTTTCAGGTCATTGTACTCCTCAAGTTTCTTCTTATAGGTCTCCAGCTGGGCCTCGCAAACTTTTAGTTTGTCTGTGGATTCACGCAGCACATCTACCTCGTCTTTAAGTGTGGTCAGCACCGCAGTGCTTTTCTGTAAGATTAGATATTAAAATTATAATGGGCTGGAGTATAGACTTATGGTACATGCCATTAGTTCATCTATGCGTTGCTGCATGTGCAACATGTCCGTCTCCTGCTGCTGCGCCTTTATCTTAAGGTCCTCACGTGCGCCCTCTGACTGCAGCAGCTCTTCCTTAACCAATTCCAGCTGACGTCTAAACACGTAATATTTATAAGTTTTAAAAGCTTGGATTTAAAGTGACATCAAATAGCTTACCTTAGCTCATTGTAGCGTACGGAGCCCGCTTGTATGGGACCCAAGGAGACACCATCATCCCCAATTGTATTATGCTCGAGACGCGCAAATTCCTGCTGCATCTTTTGCAATTCTTGCTGTAAGTTGGTTTTCTCATCGATGAGCAACAGCATTTTCTTCTCGGTTTCGAAACATTTCTGGGCCATGGCGTCGCGATCCTCGGTCAACTGTGATTGCAATGTCTTCGCATTGCCATCGAGCATGCCGCTTAAAGAGTTGCGAGACAACGAACTGACGACACCACCCTCTGTCGTCTGCCGTGTTGAAGTTTCCAGCTCTTGCAGCGCACGCATAATGTTCGCTTGCAGCTCTTCCTCCAGGCACATAATTTCGCATATATATGACTGCTTCTTGGCGCAGTTGACCGCACAGCCCAATACCAACTGGAGCAGTCGCTCCAGCTCAGTGAGGTCACACTTCTCAGCAATCGCCTGGACATCCGGTTTTACAAAATCGTGTTGCAGCGTATAATTCAAGACATCGCTGTAGTATTCGTAGACGCCCTCGACGACCTTTTTGAGATTGCTCAGACGCAAACGCCAATTGCTACCAGCAGCGATTGATTTGATTTTCGACAACCACGAATCGCTGAATGATTCTGGTGCAAATTGATTTAATGCCTGTGCCAAAGCTACGCCATCAGCTAGTTCCTCGGCATTTGCATGCGGTGCATTTAGATTGAGTGTTTTAAACCACTCCAACAGACTATAATACATTCCGTTCTGAGTGGACATCGTAGACAGTATAAAATTATGACAAAACCAAACAAATAATTAGAAACTCTTCACAGAAAAAACAATACAGCTGATGTGCAGCATAAACAAAACAGCTGCGGTCACGTATCGATTTAACATACCAAGAATCTATCGAATAATCGATATGCACAACAGCAGTAATTGCAACAGGTGATTAATACTAAATCAAATATTTTTGTTTATGTTTTACTTTTCGTCTTGTTTTGCTATATATATACTTTATTAACAATAAGATCTGCCTACTTTTCAATCTAGAAATTAACTTTAATTATTTGTCATAGCATTGAAATCGATGGCTGCAATCGTTCCATTCTCACTTCTGTTAATGCATTGTTCCACCCATTTAAGTTTATTATCTTGCTCTTTGACTTTATCTATCGGTGTCCAGCTTGAGTCGAACTCAAGTCTATAGCTTCCCTTATACGTCTGGTCCACAGAACAGTTCCATTCCTTTAAGCAAATACACACACACATACAAAATATGTTATCATTATAAAAAAAGAGGAATATGTGTGGTATAAATACTTCTGGTGAGAGCATGCTGAAATAGTTTTGACCCGTTGCCCTTTGGTAGAGATGATAGATATGGCCTGGTTTCTTATGGAAATTACAAGCAGCGCTGTGTAGCATCCGATTCTCATTAGACTCCTTGAGTATGTCTAAAGCCTGTGCTTGCAACATTTTGATCTGCAATCAGAGACATGTTAATGCACGATTTGACAGTTATTCATAAATTATGCTTACCTGATCCAGAATAACAACCAATTTCTGACTTGTGCAATTTTTTACCAGTTTATCCGCAGAAGCTATTTCCTCCGCTAAACGTATTATATCCGATTGATCGTGCATAGAAACACGCAGAGGATCTACTTGTAATTGCGGGTTTCTCTCCACCAGCTGAGCTGTATTTGAAATAAAACAAAATCCATTCGAAGTTTTATTAAACAATTCTCAACAATGCAGAAGTATATACATAGTTCCCAATAAATGCATTCATACCCTTCTTAATTGCAGATTCATATGTTAATTGTTGATCCATTGCGGCACTTCTTTTCATTCGATTTGCATTGAAAAAACTGGCAAGTTTATTTAAAGAAAGACCGAGACATAGACGTGTTTACTATAAATTTTACACAAACAAACAATAACATGTGTTGACGTGCGATACCTATCGATAAGCGGTTGACATCGATTACCAAAAGTTCCAAAAGCGCGCTGCACATCGATATGCGGTTGACATCGATTACCAAATGTCCCCCATTTGGGATCAATTTGAAAAAATGTCCTTGTTATATTTATTAACATTTCGTTGAACACTGTTTGCTTAACATTAACATTAACTAATTAAGTAAATGCCTCTAAAGCTGTTACAAAAATACATTTGACAAACATCTATAAACAATTACGAATAATAAAATTCGGTGTCGATATCCAGGATAAGACTTGGCTAGGGAGAAGCCATAGAAACTACGGTTGCTAATTTGAAATTTGTTCCAACTACATCTCAGCAGTTTTCGACTTCACATCCGATTTGTTTTCATAAGTCTGTAAGAGAATATGCTTTATAAGTAGTTGTAAGTTAATTTGGTTTCTTTAATTTACTTACATGCTGGGCGATTTTCAGAAGATGTTCAAAGGTTGTTTTCCCCGTTTGCACAATCATGCTATGAAAAATATTACTCTCGGACGCTGTCAACAGTTCATAGGGTGGCCCAAATTCGACAACCTGTCCAGCATCCAATACCATTACCTTATCCGAATCCATAATCGTGTGGAGTCGATGGGCAATTGTTAGTACGGTGCAGTCTTTGAACTTGTTTCTAATGGTCGTCTGGATAAGTGCATCAGTTTGTGGATCCACATTGGCAGTGGCCTCATCCATGACCAGGATGCGATTCTCGCGAAGAATGGCACGGGCCAAACACACCAGTTGACGTTGACCCACGCTGAAATTGGAGCCACCCTCGGAAACATTACTTTGTAGGCCCATTGGTAGATCGGAGACTTCATCCTTTAGATGAACCTGAAAGTAGATCAAAAATTTAGTTTTCCTTACGTTTAAGTACTGTGTTCCATTCTTACCTCCTCTAAAGCTGTCCAGAGCTTAGAGTCCGAATACTGTTCGAAAGGATCCAAGTTATAGCGAACTGTGCCGGAGAACAGCACAGGTTCCTGAGGTATAATCGATATTTTACTGCGCAAATCATGTAATCCGATCTGTTCGGTGTCCCGTTCATCGATCAATATGGAGCCATCATTATAAGATAGGCGAAACAAGGCATTTATAAGCGAGGACTTGCCAGCGCCAGTGCGCCCGACAATGCCAACTTTTTCCCTTGGTGCAATCGTGAAGTTGATCGATTTCAGTACATACGGAGCTTGAGGATCTGGATCGTAGCGTAAGCTCAAGTCGTTAGCGACAATTTGGCCAGCTGCCGGCCAACGGGCGTGCGGTTTTTTATCTCTGGCCGATACGAAATCACCTTCTGATTGCAATCCTCTGTATTCGATAACACGCTCCACGGAGGTCATTGCGTTCTCCAGCTCAGCCGATTGCCGCATGCCCCACTGCACCATGCCCGTCATGGACATTGCCTGCGTTATGGCCAAGCCAATCTGACCCGGATTATCGGGTGGATACATAAAATTAGTCAGGATTATGATTAGCACATAAATCACACAGAACAAGTCCAGATAATAGCCAAAGGCACGACTTGTCGATAGGAATGTGTAGTATCCAATGGAATGACTATCCTGGTATCGATCATACTCGGCAATTAGCATTCCCTGTGCTCTCATCGCACGTATAGTTGGCAGGCCATTCAATGTGGCTCCAAAATGCGAATACATGGGCGAACGGGCAACCGCCTCAAGTCGCTTCACATTTCGCGAGGTGCTCAAGTAGAAATCGCGCAAATAATAAAAGCAGAGGAGTATGGCAAACGTATTGATCAGATACCAGGGATTCGTGACGCATAGCACGGTGATAATGCCCGTCAGCGTTAGGAATATCTGTATGCAATCCAACATAACAGTAGGCAGCACCTCGTCCACCTGGCCCATATCCATGGCAAAGCGATTGAGTATACGACCCGAGGGATTCGTTGAGAAGAAATGCATGGCAGCATGTGTGATGCCCCGGAACATGGAATTGTGCAGATTGGTGGACGAATGCATGGCCACACTGAAGAACAGAAGCGTTCGCATTAGGGCAAATATAATCAGCGTCACATTTATAGCCGCAAAGTAGTAAATATCCAGCGAAGATGACGAGTTGCTTTTCACCCTGCAAAAAAAAAAAAAATATATATAAGTAAATTTAGAAGAAATTATATAGAAATATATACTTACCAGTAGGACAAAAAGTAATCACCCCATGATGCCATCGTTTGAGTGCCCAGGCACAGGAATATCACAATTATAAACATAAGCCAACCACAGCCGGCAGCAAAGTACTTCTGATACATATCCCAACCAATTTTAGCTGCCGATCTTGACTCCTGCACCTCCTTTGGCTTCGGTTCCGAGGACACCAGCGAGTCGTCGACATTGGAACCCATCGATGAGATGCTATTGCTACTTTCCACGCTGCTGTTACGCGAATACGAGTGCTTTTTCGATGCATCTCCAGCGCCCGTTAAATCCTCCTTATCACCTTCTTCCATCTCCGGTTTCTCTTGCGTCGGTTGGGCAAGCAATTGAGCAAAGTCGTGACCACTCTTGAGCATATGCGCGTAGGTGCCAATGTCTGTGATTTTGCCATTGTCCATGCACACAATCAGATCCGCCTGCTCGAGGAACTGCAGCTGATGTGTGACCAAGATGACCAGATGTTTCTTACGCAGAAATCCACGCATGCACTGCTCAAACAAATGACGTCCCACATGGGCATCCACGGCGCTCAGCGGATCATCGAGCAGGTACACATCCGCCTGGCGATAGACAGCGCGTGCCAAACTGATGCGCGCCTTTTGTCCACCCGATAGGGATGCACCCCGCTCCCCGACAATCGTCTTGTCGCCCTGCGGCAACAGTTCAAAGTCACGCTCCAGGGCGCACATGCGAACCACTGTGCGATAGCGATTCCTGTCAAGCGGCAGGCCAAACAGTATATTCTCACGCACGGTGGCACTGAACAGCCAGGGCTCCTGGGCCGCATAGGAGCAGCGACCATTTAACTTCACCTCGCCAGCCTCGGGGCTTAGCTCGCCGAGCATGGCCTGTATGAGGCTGGATTTGCCCGAGCCCACTGGTCCAATGATAGCCACTAATTGTTGGCCATGCAGCTTTAGATTTATGTTGTCCAGAATGGGTTCAGTCTGCTCCAAGCTCCAGCGTGCCCTCAGACTCTTTATCTCTAGGCATATGTCCGATGCGGTTAGCTGTTGATTGCCATTCGCCAAAAGCTTTTTCTTTTCCGCACTGAACTCCTCTTCGGGGTCCTCCTGGAGCATCAACACCTCCTGCGTCTCCTCACGCATCATAAACTGTGTGATCCTGCGCAACGAGACCAGCAACTCAGCCATCTGGGACATGCCGGTGGGAAAGAATTTGCTCATCGATCGCCGCAAAATATTGTAGAATGCCGTCACACAAAAGGCCTGCTCCGCAGTTAGGTGACCACCAGCCAGGACATAGCCCAGCAAGCTGGCAAAGATTGCCAGTCTGCCCAGCGTTATCTCAAAGGACAGCAGCACACCTCGTATATAGTTCACCTTGCGTATGACGCTCATCTCGCTGGCACGTGTGCTGCCCACCAGTTGTTCGAATGGCAATTCCCAGGCATACATCTTGATCACCTGAATGCCAGCAATGATCTCGTTCATCATGCGCACCCTGCGATCCGTACGCAATGCGGTTCGCAAACGCAATGCCGAATTTAATCGGCTGAGGTATGTTTGCAGTGGCAGGTAGAGCAGCAGGATGGCAATGCCATAGAAGGAGGCGGCTCCAATCTGCTGATAGAGAAAGTACGCGGCAAACAGCAACTCCAGCGGACCCAGCCACAAGAAGTGAGCATGGATGAGCGCTCGATCAAAGCGACCCAAATCGTTGGACACCAGATTCACCACCTGACCAGTGGTGGTGCCACCCAGCGCCGTGCGGCTCAAGCGTAGCGCTTTTCTATAGATGGCACAGCTGATTGCGACGCGCATCTTCATCGCGAGATGCATCATGTGCATCATGAAGGGATGCTGCAGCAGGACACTGAACACAATGCAGGTCACCAGGGCGGCGCCATAGAGCTGTGCATTGAGACTGCTTCCATTTCCGTTCAATGTAAACTCGGATATCAGGCCGGCCAGCAAAAGTGGTGTGGTGGCTCTGAAAAAAAAAATATATATATATATATATATTTTGTTTATAATCAACTTGTTTAAAATAACTTATAAAACAGTTGTCGCTCGCTTAATAAAATCTGAAATCTGAGAAGGCTCTACTGGAAAATACCCTGAACCGTTGATATTACCCAATCGGTTAATGACTAAACTTCAATCTGCCATATTTCCGGTGTGTCTGAACGGAATTCGATGAAAGAGATTTAATTATTTTAATTATTCGAAAACAATTTTCAAGTTTTTGAAATCAACGATTTTAGTGTTATCGATTACATGTATATATAGGCAACTGAAAAAGTTATCGATAACTTAAAACAAGTTTGTGCTGCCTAGGACTTAGGCAAGCTTATGTTTCATTGAAGCGAATCAGCAATATATATACTTTATAGGATCGGGAAAGCTTCCTTCTGTTTGTTAAGTACTTTTACCCTTTTTAACCATTTTATGGGTTCAGGGTATTAAAAGGATTTTGATAAATTTTTAAGAAAAAAAATTAACAAATTTGAATAAATTTTTCTATTAAGCCATATTGCCAATCCATCGATAATATATCTTTATTATCTATCTATAGAGTAATCTTACCTTAGACCCAATTCGAGAATGCAAATGCAAATGCCTGTTATGAACAACTGCCAGCCAAAAACTTTCAGCACAACTCTCAGCATACTGGCTTTCCTGGATCCTTTGCCAGATGTTGCCTTGGCTTCAGCCTGCCATGTCTGGAAGAGTTTTTCACCCAACTTTTCCGCCTTGTGCTCGTCAAGCACATCGTAGAGATCGGTGGGCTCTAGTGTTTTTTTGCGACCCTTGAACAAAATGGGTAGCGCAAAGCTATAAAGATAAAAGTTTATTTTTTATGATTATTACATTTTATTTGATTTTAATTATATTAATTGACCCTCAAAACTTACAATTACAGCTGATAAGGAAATATTAAATATTATCTTATCTTATCATTTACAATAGATACAACTTGACTGCTATCAAGTTTGTAAGAAAGCTTAGATTTTCAAATGATTGATCTTTAATATATATTTTTCACATATTATTGTTATTTTACACTACGTTTTAAAGCTGAATCCTTGAACATTAAACTTTCAATTTCAAATATTATTACACAAGTATTTATAAACTTACCAAAACATTATAGTGGATATAAAACCGGCATTCTCCCGCGGATTGGGGGCCAGTTTATCAGTTGCCATCGCAAATTGAACTTAATTGCAATGTCTACAGATATGAGAAATATATTATATTATATTTTTTTAATATTTTACACAAATTATTTAACAGCTTCAATCACAAAAACATATTTGATTCGGACATATGTTAGCTCTGGTTGAGCCAACTCTACAGACTGTTTCACTCTAGCTTATGACGCCATAAAAAAGCACATTGCTAAAACGTTTGCAAACGTAAACAAACGTTTGCATCAAAATCTTTTGCGTCAGAATGTTATCACAACTCGAGACAAATATAATTTACATATATCAACATACACCCACTTTAGCAATGGCACTGTTTTACTATTCATAATTTGAACTCAAAAATTGTAAAAACTTTCCATTTAATTAAAAAGAACAGTTGGCAGAAACATGAGCTCCCGGTCCGCTGCGCGAAACATAACTAAAACTTATTTACACTAGTTTAACAGCTGTTCGCACAGCTGGAGCCGGCAAAGTTAAGGTGTTGCCATACTTCGCCACTTTTTGATACAAACATACAAACAACTTTATTAACGAGTCTTAGAGTGGACCAGAAAATAAATTTCAAAATCGAAACTCCTATAAATATATTTCTTTTTATTTTTTATTATTATTTTGTATAATTTTATTTGCTACAATATTTTCAAAGTACGTGGAAACTCTTTTCTCTATCAGCAAATAAAAATGTAGAATATTTGTATATATACTTTGAAGAATCTTAATGTATATATATACATAGACATACATATACAATGAAATACATAGATACCAGCATGAGCCATTTGTTTTCTTTGAGCATCAGCAATTCACTACACTCGTTTCAATGAATACATAAATAAAAGTATTTGCTTGCTCATATGTATGAATATTTTTTCTAATCACACGAGAGAAAAACGAGAACAGAACGAACAAAGCCGATAGTATACCATTTCATTCGGTTTTTTTCGGGTTCCGCGTATCAACCAAACATATCAAGGCACAAAAATAACAGAAGTTACAGCCATTTGCATGTTTATGCCTGTATAAAAAAGCTGCCAGCCAGTGTACACTAAAGTATGACAATCCAATTATCCAACTCATTATTCACTAATTTCTGTACGCACCGATTCGCTTGGAAGAAGATCTACACTTTTTTTTTTTGAGTGTGTACATGCTCAACCTTTTTAATGATTAATCGGTGAGCTTCGAGCTTCAGGGCATATACAGTTTATTTTGTCTACCTGGCATGCATCCTAAAAATAAGGGCGAGGCGAAAAATATAAACTGGTTCTTAACCAAAACAAACATACAAAACTATTTAATTTGACCGTCTGCTTGACCATACCGCAGAAAACTTTGCTTTCGGCGGAGCTTAGAAGTATTTTTTTTATCTATTTATGAGCTGTCATCAACATTCAACTTTTAGGCTTATATAGTTTATATAATTTAAATACACACAGTCAATTGGAATTGCACAATCATTTGATTCCAGCTTGAGAATTTCATCACGAAGAGATAACAACAGAACACAATACACACACGAACACATATTTGCTTTTATATTTCAAATTTGCACAACAAAAATATTAAAATTTCCATTTAATCGAAAATGTTCAACTTTTGCAAATTGTATTTAATTGTTGTTCGGCTGAGATCGGCACAATTAAATTATTGCTATATCGTCACTTTAATTGATTGATTTTTAGGGTGGACTTCGAAATAAACGAGGTCGAGTTATGTCTGGAAAAGTCAATTATCTATCCATATTATCGAATCATTGATAACAACATTGCTTTTAATAATGAATTATTTTTCGAACTGAATTTTTACAATCCTAAGTCTGCGCCATCGATTAAAGAACACAGCAATGTTTAAAAATTGATTTCTATAAATTTTATTTGCTACAAAATATTTTTGAAATACCTGGGAATTTGTTCCTGTATAAGTACACAAGTTAGTAGTATATATAATTACAATTCGAAGGCACTGTTTCTTGCACTTTTACACTTAATACACATAGATAAATAGTAACAACATAATATTCAATGTATAGGCACATACATTATAAGTACATATAAAATTATAAGAATAAAGTATTATAAACTGGAATTGGATGAGTTTATGTACATATATAAAGGACTGGCAGGCATTTAAGCACCAACTTTGATCAATCAAAAAAAGGCCTGATTCAATTAATGTTTAGGACGATAATCTGCGATTTTGTTGAGTAGATGATTCGAATGCCTAAAAATAAAACGAAACATAAAAACAATTTAGTTTGATTATAAACCAACTCCAAAAATATTAAACTACCTTCTTTGCAACTTGTAGCAGGTTCTCAAATGTTGATTTGCCCGTCTGCTTAACCATATCATGGAAAATTTTGGTCTCGGCCACGGTTAAAAGTTCATACGGTGTTCCAAACTCAACCACTGTGCCGGCATCCATGACGAGCACCTTATCGGAATCCATTATTGTATGCAGTCTATGTGCAATTGTAAGTACGGTGCAGTCTTTGAATTTGTTTCTAATGGTCGTCTGGATAAGTGCATCGGTTTGTGGATCCACATTGGCAGTGGCCTCATCCATGACCAGAACGCGATTCTCGCGAAGAATGGCACGAGCCAAACAGACCAATTGACGTTGACCCACACTAAAATTCGTGCCACCCTCGGTTATTCTACTCTGCAAGCCACTTTGCAAGTCGGCAACAACATCCTTTAGCTTCACCTCATCCAAGGAAGACCATAACTTCTCATCGCTATACTCATCGAAGGGATCCAAGTTGTAGCGCATTGTACCAGAGAACAGCACCGGCTCCTGCGGTATAATTGATATTTTGCTGCGCAGATCATGCAAGCCCATTACTTGCGTGTCCCTCTTGTCGATCATTAT
Source organism: Scaptomyza reducta (assembly GCA_035044485.1). Lineage (NCBI taxonomy): Eukaryota > Metazoa > Arthropoda > Insecta > Diptera > Drosophilidae > Scaptomyza > Scaptomyza reducta. Next base: position 3,561 of record JAWNNV010001267.1, on the reverse strand, counting down.
GGAGCCATCAGTGTAGGAGAGTCGGAACAATGCATTTATCAGCGACGATTTACCCGCACCTGTGCGACCCACAATGCCAACTTTCTCTCGCGCTTTGATAACAAAATTGAGTGACTTAAGTACGTATTCCGATTTGGGATCCGGAGCATAACGTAGGCTTAGCTCGTCAAAGACAATCTTTCCCTGTTCAGGCCAAGTCTTAGGTGGTTTTTTATCCGCCGGAGCTTCCAAAGCGCCCTCTGGCTCAATATCCTCATATTCGACGACACGCTCCACGGCAGTCATGGTGTTCTCCAGCTCCGCCGACTGACGCATGCCCCACTGCACCATGCCAGTCATGCCCATAGCCTAAAGAAAACCAATTAATACCAATTTGAGACGGGGAGTGTTTCATGTGACTTACCTGGGTAATTGCCAAACCCACTTCACCACCATTAGCTGGTGGAAAAATGAAGAAACTGAGTGTTATAATGCCAATGTAGATAACACAGAAACAGTCTAGCCAATAGCCAAAGGCACGAGACGTGCTGATAAACATATAAAATGCCGAACTATGCAGGTTCTGATGATTATCGAATTCGCTAATTAGGACACGCTGTGCTCCAAATGCTCGTATCGTAGACAGACCCGTCAGCGAGGCAGTCATATGCGAGTAAATTGGCGAGCGTGCTGCAATTGATAACAATTTATAGATATTCGTATACAATAGATAAATGTTAATTGACTCACTAATAGCCTCCAAACGTTTGACATTGCGTGATGTTTTCAGATAGAATGTGCGAAGCTGATAGAAAATGATGCCGAGTATCACAGTGGGAACGAGAAACAATGGATTCACAATTGCAACGACAATGACAATGCCGCCCAAGGACAAGAATATTTGTATGACATCCATCATGACAGCCGGCAATATCTCATCCACTTGACCCATATCCTTGGAGAAACGATTCAAAATGCGACCCGATGGATTTGTGTTGAAAAAGTACATGGCAGCACGCGTGATGCCGCGAAACATGGAGTTATGCAGCCGGGTGGATGCCTTCATGGCCAGATTGAAGAACAAAAATGAACGTGCCAGCGTTACAGCAATGGTAGCTATTGTGATGATTGTAAATATATATGTATCCAGCATTTCAGGGTCCACATTCCAGCCCAACTCGTTCAGCCACATGGAGAAACGTGATTCGGGAACATGCGAAACAACTGTCGTCGTGCCGTTGCTGGCCGGTGTACCAGATGAATCCAAGCTGATGGTGCTATTATCATTCATGCTCTTTATAGTGCCCTTTTTGGCAACCCTGGAAAAAGTACACAGTATTATTAGGGATTACATTAACAAATATATATCATTCTTTTAATGCTTACCAGTATGAGAGAAAGTAGTCGCCGAGGGAGGCCAGCACTTGGGAGAGCAGACAGAATGCCATCATGACAAAGAAGGCAAAGAAACCGCCGCCAGCCTTAAAATATTTATTATAGAGTCCCAAACCGACGCCACCTTGTTCCTGAGATTCCTGCACATGCATTTGGGCGACCGATGATTCATCCAGACAGGAATCGGCCAGCGATAACAGAGATTGTTCACTGTTGCGTCGATTATCGGTGGCCGAGCCCGATCTGGAGCGCGAGCGCTCATCCATGCTATGCTCATCGCGCGCCGAATCCGCCAGCATTGAGGCAAAGTCTAGACCCGATTCTCGCAACGATTCGTATGTGCCCACGGCGCTAACCTGGCCCTTGTCCATGATGACAATCTGATCGGCATGTTGCAGAAACTGCAGCTGATGTGTGATCAGGATTACAATACGATCCCGCAAATAGCCACGGAAACACTTCTCAAACAGATGGCGGGCAACATGTGTATCCACGGCGCTCAAAGGATCATCCAACAGATAAATTGCCGTCTGGCGATATACAGCGCGTGCCAAACTGATGCGTGCCTTTTGACCACCGGAGAGCGAGGCGCCCCGCTCACCCACAATTGTCTTGTCGCCGTAGGGCAACAAATCAAAGTCCCGTTCGAGAGCACAGTTCTTAATCACCTGGGCATAGCGACGTCTGTCCATGACCTCGCCAAAGAGTATATTCTGACGCACTGTGCCAGTGAATAGCCAGGGCTCTTGCGATGCATACGAGAAGCTGCCATTGACACGAATCTCACCAGACTGCGCACGCAGCTCGCCGAGTATGGCCTGAATGAGACTGGACTTGCCGGCGCCCGTGCGTCCCACAATGCCCAGCAGTGTGCCTGGCTGGACGCGCAGATTGACACCATGGAGTGTGTAATCCGGAGAGCTGACATCCCATTTGGCCTTCAGATCCTTGATCGATATTTGGGCTTCGGAGAGCACAGCGTTCTCATTGATATGCGGCATTGATGAGGGCGTTAGTAATCTATCTGTGACATCATCCTGCTCCTGTTCCAGTTTAGAGTGTACTGTTGTCTGATTACTGCCCGGCGTAAGTAGCGGTAGCTCCAGCGATTTATCACTGACATCCGTCTCTTCGTACAGCATATAGTTGCGGACACGTTTAATGGATATGAGTGCTTCGGCCATTTGTGAGATGCCTTGTGGAAAGAATACGGTCATGGTTGTTCGCAATATATTATAATACGCCGTAATCACAAAGGCCTTTTCGGGTGTTAGAAATGTTCCAAGCAGCACATAGCCGACCAGACTTAGAAATATGGAAACACGCGTTAGAAATATTATGAAGGACAATAGTATGCCTCGGATATACGAAACGTGTCTTATCGCGTTGATTTCCTTTTTGCGGGCATATGCCACCATTTGCTCAAACGGCAACTCCCACGCATACATCTTGATCACTTGAATGCCAGCAATGATCTCATTCATCATTCGCACACGTTCGTCCGTCCTTAGAGCGGTGCGCATCCTAAGCACTGAGGTCTTCTTGCCCAGCCAAGCCTGCATCGGAATGAAGAGCAGCATAAAAGCCACACCAAATATAGCCGCAACGCCAATCTGAAAGGGATTTAATCAGTGATAGCAAATAAATTGCGGGGCAACTGACTAACCTCCAGGTACATTAGATACGTTATAAACAGTGTCTGCAGTGGCCCCACCCACAGGTAGTGCATAAATATAGTCGCCACATCCAAGCGTCCCACATCATTCGACATTAGATTCACAATATGCCCAGCCGTAGTGTCGCCCAGCGCTGTCTTGCTCAAACGCAGAGCCTTGCGATAAATCATGCTGCACATGCCAACGCGCATCTTCATGCCCACATGCATGGTGCCCAGCATATAGGGATGCACAATGATGACATTAAGAGCACTACACGCAATCACACCTGCCGCATAGTAATAGGCTGCATCGATCGTCTCCGAGCCATACGTATAGTACGAGATCAGCTTCCCAGCAGACATAGTGGCTGCACTGTGCCGCAGTCCGAGTTCGAGCAGGAAGAGCACCAGACCCAGCAATCCATATTGTAATCCAAATACACGCGCAAGGGCACGCAACATGCTTGGCTCCTTCTTGGAGTTGGTTTGTTTTCTTTGCAACTGCTGTTCCCAGGCGGCGCATAATTCAT